>JACXGM010035840.1:0-11561 GCA_016801145.1 Umbra pygmaea | reverse complement strand
ACACAGCCCCTTTTATGTAAACGCGCTTGTCACTAGATTGAGAAATCCTGGGTTGATTTAATGAATTAATAACCACGGTCGTGACATCTCGTATCTAGATCGCAATTGTTAGGTTTAGTGAAGCCAGGTAATGCAAGGAAATCTAGGGCATGTTGAACATAGCTTCGTAGTATAGGCCTCTGTTATGTAGAGAAAAATCAATGTGGCACACCAAGTTTTTTTGATGCACACCCAAATATTTTTTTCTGGCTACGCTACTGATCTACACATTCTACCATAACACTTACTCAACTTTCTCTAATAAAACTATCAATTTTGTTTAAGGAATTAATTAAAAAAATGAATACACTATGCAGTTCCAAGAATAAACCAAATCGGTTACAATTTCTAAATACTTGTTTCACAGTGTAGATTGGAGAAAGGGATGGAGACTCACAGGCGGATAGATGATAAACGATAGCAGGTATATTTATTTTAAATGTGTTCAATCCAGAACGTTACCGTAGTTCAATTGATTGCAGGTGAACAACATACAGCGAGTGCACAACAATACTATATATTCTCTATGCTCTTTCAGTGGCAAAAGGACACTGGGGAAATAACCAAACCAAACATATACAGAGCGTATGCAATTAAACTCAAAACTGTATCACACTCTTCTCACAACCGATCAGACAGTAACTCCTGGACAGAATTTCACAGATGACCAAAACGTACCATACCGCAGAACAGTATCCTGAACGGATATTCAATGACCGACAGCTCTTTCCAGTTAAGTAGCCCTCTTATACTCAAACTCTAATAGAGACCAGCTGAGCGTCATCGCTAATTAAACAGAAATTCAATGTACTGGCTCAACCTAACAGACTAACTAAGAACTGCTTAACTGGGGGAGCTGTCAGTCTTAAAGGTACACATACATGAATTACACTGAACTGAAACAACATGCATATAGCACTGAACCACTAACTAAACAGGATAGACATACAAATGAAACTACACATATATAAGAGTCCAAATCTCAGTTCATGTTAGTCCTGGAAACGCCAGCCAAACTGGCTGGCGTGACAACTTGGGGAACGTTTAGTTCAGGCATAACATGCTAGGTTACTGAATTTAAGGTGGGGTTAGTGTTATGTTAAGTTAAACAGACTTTTTTTACATTTCGTAACCATACAACAGTTCATGTTTCCCTGACTCCAGAAATGTACACATGTACAAATGTTTTGTTTTGTACAATTTTTTTAACGTATCGCCATGAGAACAGCCTGAATATCAATGTTAGTCAACCCTGCGTTCTGCATTTGGCCACAAGTTCTTGTCCACATCGAACCTTATGTCCGCTCTTACAATATACCTGGGAAAGAATTCTGCCAATCATCTGGTCATATCTCCAGGCATCCAGCATTCATTGCATTGTCATAAACATTTCACATCCACAAAGATAATAATTCCTCTATGGGTTTGAGGAATATACATTTTGCTTCAATTCATTCCTTACCTGGCACAGGACTTCTATAGAGGTCATCCAGGAGTAAAAGGAGGCACTCTGCATTGAAAGGCCCAATTAACAGTTTACTGTTTTTAATAGTCACTTCACTATCTCTGGCTGTTCGATGTTAAGTTATTGAGTAGTCTGGTGTGGTAAAGGCAACTACGGTATATTGTGGTTTAATCCTCAGCGAACTGCTTTTTCTGTAAATATTTCACATTTTTATGTCCCTATTATCTGTATTCTTATTAATTAAGCTTAAACTACCAAATAGGGTCAATGTTTAATGAAAGCACAGTTTAATATAAAGTCATTCCACCAGATACGATCATGATGGCACCCTGTGCTGCACCTCGGCCACTGTGTTTACTGTATATTACCAGTTATGTCACACACACATAGCAATACAATACTATCAAATATTCAGCACAATAAGGGCCACACCACACATACAGATGAAATGCATAATTTGTGTTGCTTCTTGCCTCTTGGCACCCTATAATCTTATGAAGGTCATAAGAGTACTTTGCTTTCAATGCAATTCTTGATACAAGAAAAAGTAGATGTGACTCAGAGGTATTCAACCTTCCAGTTCTGGAATACTCTCCTTGAATTTGAAAGACTTATGGAGATGTGTTACTAGATAATGTTTGTCTTTATGTTGAAAGTTTAGACCTTGGTTTTTCTAACTGGACAGGTGTTTTTTTTTAACCATCATATAGAATTAGAAAATGTGCCTGCTGATATGAAGGTTCTGCTGGCTAACGTCCAAAAAAATTAACAATTTGTATACATGCCACTTCCCATGACCACATAGATAAGTTTGTTAATGGGGATCAGTGCCTGATTTTAATATGAACATTATTTAAAAAGTCTAGGTGGGATTCTGGACCAGTTTTTCTTCATACTTATGAACTCTTCTTCTAATGCCATAATCATTGATTTTATTGTAATTTTTTCCTTGGTTAATCACCAAGGTGATACTATTAGTAGTGTCTCCCTGCCTTTGGTAGAGAGAATAAGTGGTTAGGGAGTCAGATTGTAGTCAGAAGGTTGTCAATTCGATTCCCAACTGAGGCAAATGTTATTGTGTCCTTGGGCAAGACACTTCACCCTAATTGCTCACATGTCATTGCTGTAAATAAGAAATTGTTCTAAGTCAACTGACCCGGTTAAATAAAAGGTTTAAAAAACATCCAGGTGAAAAAACATGGATACATAGACAGAAGATGATAGGAGAGTTAAATACATTTGGAAGACAACCAAGCTTTAATTTACGTTCTCTTGGAAGAAAAACATTCCATGTTTAAATAGATTAGAATGTGGTCTAAAAGTGCTCTATTGTATCGGCCAGAATGTGACCGTGATGAGGCAGAATAAAGAGCATGCCTTTCAAATTATGAGGTGCCCTTCAAATTATGTGGGAAGACCATAGAAATAGAATGGATATTGAGCTGCTTTGTGTGGTCATTCGATTAGTACACAACAAAATGGCGATTGTTGTTAGTTGTCACGGTGACAACACGCAAACCGTTTTAATGCGGAAGTAGGCCGCTAGATCTTTGCAATGGAATGGTACACGTAAAAATGGCTGCCGCTCTGACCATTCTGCTATATTGATTTGAATTGGAATGGCCTTTCTATACATTCAATTTCTATGGGGAAGACCATTATCATTTGACCAATACAGGCATCATTGTCTTTCATGCTTTGCTGTTCATCACCAAGGATTATTCAAACTTAAGGCTGGTTGGATTTGGTAGGCTTATTAAGAATGCACAAGAGATTGGCACGGTCAGGTTTCCAGACATTCACAGGTTGTAATACATTCTCTTTTTCGAAAAGGCAAAAAGACCGCTTGGAGTGCATGGAAGTGATTTCCAGAAGAGATTCATGCCTTAGTTTCCATGGAAGCTGAACAATTTCAAACCTTTTTTAGGAGGGGGGGAATTCTCATTGTTTTAGAGATAAACACCTGTTCTCTGGAAAGGCCTAGATTGTCTCAGTGATCAGAGCAAGAATCTTTTCTTGAAGAGGTCATTCTCAGTAGAGGCGTTCCCCAAATCATCTGACCATAAAGCTCTGCCCCAAAACTGGCAGATGTGCTTTTTAACAAAAATCTGACCTTTCCATTGTTGTTGCTGAACAGAGGTTTGCATCTTGCACTGTAGCCTTTTGAACTCTACTGCTGAATTGCTCTTTGAACTGTATAATGAGACACTTCCAATCCAGCATCCTGGAGGTTTCTGATCATTTCACTGACACTCATTTTAAAGTTGTGTTTCACAGCTCTGGCCAAGACACCAGTGGTGTACAGTTAAAATAGCAATTTTCACTTTGCTGTCCCAATGCTTATGTAGGGCAATGGATTACTGAAATAGCCCATGTGTCTTCTGTGGGAGGTTCGCCAAGTCACCCACAGGAACAGTCTGCTTTAGGGCCAGCACCTCCTCCATGGCCAGAGGGAGTGACAGAGGGCAAGGTGATTGGCTGATGGGTTTGTGGGTGGTGCCATGGCTGTTCCTTCCCCTTCTCACCTGAGTCTATATCCTCTATCTGTGGAGCCATCAGAGCACTCCAAACAAAAGGAAAATGAATTTCCACTTTCCAATTCCCCCAGTTAATGGGACTCACCCGTGTGTTGCCAGATAGAGCGCTCCCCCCTCCCAACAGTGATAAGAGCTTCAATATCTGCTCAATGTTTTCCATTAGTTTTAAATGATAAAGATAAACTCTGTGATTTTCCATCTTGGACATGCTTAATGCTTAAATACAAATCTGTAGTATGATGGGTTGCAGTGGCTATGTCCGCTTCTGAGCTAAATGCTACTTATTGTGTACATCCATGTCTAATGGAGATTGGAGGGGAAAACTAGAATGTAACCCTGTTATACGAGGCATAGAAAGCTATTCAACCCCTGAACTGTTGACTCCCTGTAACCAAACGATTAAATTGAACTGTCTTTGTTGCTGCTGTACAGTGGACCCGGCGGCAGATTGCTTTGTTCATAAAGGACAGGAGGTAGACTACTGTGTCCAAGAGTCAAAAGGACATTTTCATTCATTCATTTTTCATTCATTTAGAAAATCTGTCCCCATTGAACGCAAAAAGTAGAGGAAGGTGCTTTTTGTACCCTGACATCTGTTGTAATGGTGTGTGAAGAAAATTCCGACTGTGAGTGTTATGAGCACATAAAACCAAAATGACAGAGCAGTGTCTTTCATTGGACTCTAACAGCTGAGATGATTCATTGTTTTACATCCTAATAATGACCCAAATCAATTCCATGCAGATTACAGACGTTCCGTTTTATCAGTCGGAACAAAACAATATCAGCTAGATGAAGGGACAATAACAAGTTAAGAGTTAGGAACAGGGGCGGAGTAAACGAGACTGGCTGTGTTACTTCCAGTGTTGCTGTTTACCATTGGCTCTGACACAAATAGAGATAAACCCTTTCTAATTTACTGTGATTTTACATGGGCAATTATTTAGTGTGACTAATGCTCATAATATAGAAATTAATAATGACTATTATATTCCAATCCATTGGGTCAGTGATTTCTAATTTGACACTACTTTAGAAGAACTTACTCTTTGTCCTGCTGAATTACTCATGTATAAGTGCTCAGTTATGCTCCGATGAACTTCCGTATGCCTGAACAATGTTTTTTACGAAGACCGTAAAGACTAGGAGGACTGCAACTAGTCCTCATAGAAAAGATTTGCATTTCTTACAGTGTGTGGTGTAAAATTCATATACACTTTTACTCTCAACCACAATTAACTGAAAACCGAAATATTCCTCTGCAATTTGATTTTAAATGCAGTCGTTTATATCTCTGATTAGATTACAATTTCATTTAAATTGTAATACAGATGAAAAGGTTCACTATTCAAAGATTTTACAGATTTCTCTGGTTTAGTGTATACAAAGGCAGAGTAGACCAGAAGTCCTGATAAGATACAATAGATGGGGACACATTTTGTTTTCTCACTGTGTGTTCCATTAATATGACATGTACACACTGTACATGCATACCCACATACTTATTATTCAGTCATCCGTTTGTTACATTCTTGAGCATAACGTGGGCTGGCCGGTGCACACTTTAAAGGCTGTGAAATGGGAACAGGCTGTCAGTCTGTAGAACCCTGTGAATGGAAACCAAATGCTCTGCCCACTGACTCCCTCACTCCTCATTGAATGGGAACAGTCTTCAGAAATGATTACTGTAATGAACAGAGCTGTGTTGAAAAAATGAAAGATATAGTCTTTCCTAAGTGTCATTTCAGCAATGACTGCAGATTCAGTCTCAAACATTCAATGTAAATGTCTACAAATTTAAGAGGCATTGTGATCAGGTTAAGTTGAAACTTTGTTTTGCTAAGTAGAAATGATTGCTCAACACCCTACTCTGGATGCTTTTTCCTGAATATTCCTTGTTCATAACATTATTGTATTCTCTAAAACATTTGTATGGTGGATTCAGCCAATAGACTGATGTTCACTCAAAAAATCATTGTCAACTTCAAGGGTGTAGCACTTTCATAGCTTGCAAAAATGTCCTTTAACTGCTATGATATAAAAAATATATGTTGAGATAAGTATACATTTTGATAGACCACATGCCAATGTTTAGGTACATAATAACTATCATATATTTCCTTATGGAAAATCACGTTTTCACATGTGAAATCATGTGCACACAAGTTTCTAATGTGTTTTTGTAACATTTGCTTTTCCATGTTTTATTATGGAAATGTCAGAATCACATATTGATACTGGATTTTTTTGGCCCATTTTTTTATTTGAAGTATTTTCTGTTAATGAAAATGTCATCTTTGCTGGTCACCATTGCAAATGAGAAACAGTTCTTGATCAGCCTATCTGATTAGATAGTAAAATATTTAAAAAATAAGTAAATTGGCATGTGATCAAACAAGACCACAATATATTAACATATTCACACATGTGCACCGCATGTTATGTCCACATGGGAAATTCATGTTGTTTTTGGTAAGGCTTGTATTTCAGAAGGATTGTAGCTAGTCATATTTCTTTTGATGCAGCCTTTTTGCCAGTCTGTTTATGCTCCAGACAGTCATTATCATCATCTTTACCGGTAGCTTCATTACTGCATATGTACAAATGTCTTCCCCTAGTTATTCCCCTTGAAGTATTGTGATGTCTGGAAACTAACAATGAATTTAACTTGACCTCATTTAATACCTAGGATTCGATAGAAAAAACACTGTTCTGCCACTATGTTTCATCTTTTCTTTGTGGGTTTTGCATTCATGCAGTAGAAATACCAATCAACAGTTTTCACTTATCCTTAGTCTAATAGCTCTGAAAACACAGAACTCAGTGGGCAAATGAATTGACACCTTACCTGCCAGGTCAGTGTTCCCTGCCTTGGCAGCTCTCTGACAGGCTCTCTGCAAAGATTGAAAAGACTGCTCTCTGGTTTGGCCAGCAGTCACACATTAAACACCAGCCATATACCTGTCTTACAAGCCATGGAATACTGCCAGGCTGCTGGATACTGAGACAAATGGTTTTGCTTGTGTAGATGGTCTCTGCTTGTGTGTGTGTATATATATATAGTTTGATCATTGTACATGGATTTAGCACTATTTACAGAGTTTCTATTATGCTTGCTTATATTCAAACTGAATATCATATGAATTTGTAATCAATCGAAACGGTATAGCTTTCATTTTATACAGGATATTACAAACAAAAAGACCTGTCTGTTTTGTAGTTATTGGATGTTTCTCCTACCAAAGGCAGACCTCACCTGGACTAAGATGAGTAATGTGCTTGTGTGCCATTTATGAGATTAATCACCATCCAAGAACATTTGCTCTGCCTGGCAAAGATAATAAAATGAGTACATGCTATATTTTCTGAAACAGCAATACCAGTTATCACCAATCAAAACTTCTCATTGTTATATTTTAAATACTTTTTTCATTTGCAGACATACTGAACTGTGTAAAAGTCTTAGGCACATGCAAAAACAGTATGTCTACGGTAAACAGATGGAGATAAAAATACAAAAAATAATGTTCTTAAATAATGAAAAAAATAACATTTTAAAAAAATATAGATTTTTTTTACATACCTCAAGTTCCCTGTTGTGCAGTTTTATAATAATATCAGCTAGAATATTGTTCCAAGCATCTTGGATAACTTGCCACAGTTCTTCTGCAGATTTTGTCTGTCTCACTTGCTTCTGTCTGTTCAGGTTATCCCAGACAGCCTTGATGATGTGGAGTTCAGGGCTCTGTGGAGGCCACACCATCTGTTGCAGAAGTCATTGTTCTTCTTTTTACTGAAGATGGTCCTTCATGACCTTGGCCTTGTATTTGGGATTAATTTCCTGCTGCAGAATGAATTTGTGACCCAGATGCCTCCCTGATGGTATTGTGTGATGAATCTAGGGTGCCTAAGACTTCTGCACAGTACTAAAGATATACTAATAATATTGATTTGGAAATACATTTTTATTCACTGTGTCTGAGTATTGTAGTTTACTAGACAAAACTGTCTTTTGGCTATAGGATAGTTTCCCCAAAGCTACATGAAATTGTACATGCACTACAACTAATTAGGTATATTGTGTGGTACGAGATTGGAGGTTTCTGCATAACTCAATTTTAACCACTCATCTCGAATCATATTGGACATGATGCGACTTGTTGTTATGTGTTTAAAATTGCAGGTGAAATCTCTGTAATAATGACTCTCCTAGATTTAAAGGTCTTGTAGAATTTCAGGAATTAAAAGCAGAACTACTTTCTCATTCAATGACTAGCTTCCAAAAGCCGTAGAAAATTGATTTCCTGATTAATCTGAAAAAGCAGTTTAGATTGGACAATGACATCCTACACTATGCAGTGCATATGTTGCCATATTACAGTACATGGCGAGTTCACTGCCATTCTGATAGGGCTTTCTGCCAAAAGTACAATATAGAGCTATATTGTATTCTCTATTACAAATGCATTTTAAGATTTTGTTTTAACCTGCCACACTTGGCTCTGGTGCACGTAGATCAAAGATTTCAGTATTTGTACATCAATTTTGCAATGTTGCTTAAAAAACATACCATATATACATTTTCTTTAATTCCTCCCATTTTCTTCCCCTCCCAATTCCCACTAACCCTTCCTTGTCGGCAGCTCTGCAACACCTTCAGAACGGTGGGATGGCGAAGGGGTGAGCACATGGTTCATCCAACCACATGTCGCCAAGTTGCCGATTCTTTTTGCACTGCTCATCGAACATGGGAGCCATTAGTCAGATCATGCACAGGATGATAACATTCCAATTATACTTCTGCAATTGTATTTACAGGCACCCAAACCGCACACAAGGGCATGCTGGAAAGCAATGTTGCAGGATAGATCATCTGACTTATCTAACCTAATTCCCAGGGAGTGCTATGCCAATTTGTGCTATATCTTGTGTTCAATTATTGACCGAGATTTTCAGCTCTATGCTGAGCTAGCTAGGATATATATACAGTGCCTTGCGAAAGTATTCGGCCCCCTTGAACTTTTCGACCTTTTGCCACATTTCAGGCTTCAAACATAAAGATATGAAACAGTAATATTTTGTGAAGAATCAACAACAAGTGGGACACAATGATGATGTGGAACGAAATTAATTGGATATTTCAAACTTTAAAAAAAACTGACAAATTGGGCGAGCAAAATTATTCAGCCCCTTTACTTTCAGTGCAGCAAACTCTCTCCAGAAGTTCAGTGAGGGTCTCTGAATGATCCAATGTTGACCTAAATGACTAATTATGATAAATGGAATCCACCTGTGTGTAATAAATTCTCAGTATAAATGCACCTGCTCTGTGATAGTCTCAGAGGTCTGTTGAAAACACAGAGAGCATTATGAATTACAAGGAACACACCAGGCTGGTCCGAGATACTGTTGTGGAGAAGTTCAAAGCCGGATTTGGATACAAAAAGATTTCCCAAGCTTTAAACATCCAAAGGAGCACTGTGCAAGCAATAATATTGAAATGGAAGAAGTATCAGACCACTGCAAATCTACCAAGACCCGGCCGTCCCTCTAAACTTTCAGCTCATACAAGGAGAAGACTGATTAGAGATGCAGCCAAGAGGCCCGTGATCTACAGCTGAGGTGGGCGAGTCTGTCCATAGGACAACAATCAGTCGTATACTGCACAAATCTGGCTTTTATGGAAGAGTGGCAAGAAGAAAGCCATTTCTGAAAGATATCCATAAAAAGTGTTGTTTAAAGTTTGCCACAAGCCACCTGGGAGACAGACCAAACATGTGGAAGAAGGTGCTCTGGTCAGATGAAACCAAAATCGAACTTTTTGGCAACAATGCAAAATGTTATGTTTGGCGTAAAAGCAACACAGCTCATCACCCTGAACACACCATCCCCACTGTCAAACATGGTGGTGGCAGCATCATGGTTTAAGCCTGCTTTTCTTCAGCAGGGACAGGGAAGATGGCTAAAATTGATGGGAAGATGGATGGAGCCAAATACAGGACCATTCTGGAAGAATGATGGAGTCTGCAAAAGACCTGAGACTGGGACGGAGATTTGTCTTCCAACAAGACAATGATCCAAAACAGAAAGCAAAATCTACAATGGAATGGTTCACAAATAAACATATCCAGGTGTTAGAATGGCCAAGTCAAACTCCAGACCTGAATCCAATCGAGAATCTGTGGAAAGAACTGAAAACTGGTGTTCACAAATGCTCTCCATCCAACCTCACTGAGCTCGAGCTGTTTTGCAAGGAGGAATAAGCAAATATTTCAGTCTCTCGATGTGCAAAACTTTGAAATATCCAATAAATTTCATTCCACTTCATGATTGTGTCCCACTTGTTGTTGATTCTTCACAAAAAATACAGTTTCATATCTTTATGTTTGAAGCCTGAAATGTGGCAAAAGGTCGAAAAGTTCAAGGGGGCCGAATACTTTCGCAAGGCACTGTATATATATTGACTGCGGAAACAATAAGCAGCTCTCGGGTCGTAGGTCAGATGGTGGGTTTGGAGGTCAGGTGGTATGGTCGTATGATATATATATATATCTCCTGACAGACAGAGGCAGTATTAGCTACATCTGTGGATGCTTTCTTATTTTCACCATCTAAACAACAAAGCCTGATTAGGTAAGCTACTGTAAGGCGCTTTGTCAGCTAGCCACTACTTCAATAACACAAACAGCTACTATTTTATATACGGTATACCTCCAGTACATGTCCTCTTTGTTTCCAATTTTTCATTGTATATGTTGTTGTGATGTCACTTACATAATATATCTAATTAATTAGTAAACCATAATATAATGGATCAGTGAGCTTGCTGTCATGGTCAGAGATCTAACTAGCTAGTTGGCTCGCTAGCATATCTTGATTTTATGCATATTGTGATATAGTTGAGATGAAAACATCTGGGACAGAATATTGCTGAAGCGGTACCACTTGGAGCTAGCAAGGTGGTATTGCTCTTGGTTGAATGAGTAACCAATTGTGTCATTATAGGATACAGTGAATTTCTAATTAGCTTAGGTGTTGCATGGATGTAGCCAGTTAGCATGATCTGGCAGTCAACAGTAGGCCAGGTGGGATTTGATTTGATTTGATTTATTTGACAATATCAATTAAACAAGTACAATCAAGCCCAAAAGCTCATTCATACATAATTTAAAAAAAATAACTGTCGAGGATAAAATACACAAAAAAGCCACAGGCTTATTTCCATTGTGGTCCTCTGTATTCAAAAAAATTATGGACGAACAGTTCATAATGGGAGTGAAATCAAGACAAACACATCAACACATTACATAATACTTCCAGAAAACATAGCTAAAAAAGCCATTTCTTAACTTCTTTTCTAAAAGGACCTATTTCTTGAATTTGCTTTAAGCAATCAGGCAATTCATTCCAAACAACAGCACTAGAATATAAAAAAGAATTCTTCCCAATTAAACTCTTGAACCGACATAAATATATATTATTTATCCTTGCCCTTGTATAAAAACCATGAACATCTCTTA
>JACXGM010035839.1:0-11562 GCA_016801145.1 Umbra pygmaea | reverse complement strand
ATGCCAATTTGCGCTGTCTCATTCTGAAGGTCTGGGGAAAGCCGAAAGACCCATAGAGCTAGCTAACCTTTGGTGAAACATTGAAGACCCATAGAGCTAGCTAACTTTTGGTGAAACATTGAAGACCCATAGAGCTAGCTAACCTTTGGTGAAACATTGAAGACCCATAGAGCTAGCTAACTTTTGGTGAAACATTGAAGACCCATAGAGCTAGCTAACCTTTGGTGAAACATTGAAGACCCATAGAGCTAGCTAACCTTTGGTGAAACATTGAAGACCCATAGAGCTAGCTAACTTTTGGTGAAACATTGAAGACCCAGTCTGTGATTTTGGTCACTAGTAGTAGAACTGGCACTATTAATTGCGTAAGTGTCATGTATTTGTGCTCCATGTCATGTATATGTGATCCATGTTATGATTTGTTCCCCAATTGACATCAAAACCACCAATTTAAAAGGAACATTCCAGAGCCCTAAACCCCCCAGAATGACATTCACTAAAAACACCTTCTCAACATGTTCTGTAGTTCTGTAGTAATCGCCTCTTTTGCTCCTTTTTGGTTGGTTGAGGAGTGTAATAGAGTGAAGGATAAAGGAGTACTTGTAACATTTTTCCTCAAACTTCGCACCTTAAAGCGCTTGTAGTTGGTACTCCTCATGTAAGACATAAGGCTCCGTGGTGATAATCTTCGCAAGTCCAAGAGATCACTTAGTGCAATTGTTAAGGCATTTTCCACAGAGTGACCCACCAACTTGGAGCAGATCCCCAGAAGCCGTATTACTCTAGTTTCCAGTTTGAATGAGAGGCCACTAGGGATGCTCATATTGACCGTTTAACCAATAACCGAAAGTAAAAAAAATGATCGATTAATACTATCAGTTAAACGGTTTAGAAGTTTTTGATGAGCATCCCTAGAGGCCACTGAACCAGACTGGACCTCTGTGTTGCAGGACACTTTTTTATTTTTATTTAACCTTTATTTAACCAGGTAAGTTGACTAAGAACAGTTTCTTATTTACAGCAACGACCTGGGAGCAATTAGGGTAAAGTGTCTTGCCCAAGGACACAACGACATTTGGCTCAGTCGGGAATCGAACTGGCATGTACACGTCTGACTCCCTACCCACTGAGCCATCTCCGACCCGGATGATGGAGCAGAAGAAGAGGTTGAACATTTCTTAAAGTGCCAGAGAGGGAATAGTAGCCTACTGTACAACGCAGTATATTGACAGAAAACAGTTGTATTGCTCAACCATGTAACGATTGGAACAACAATACAAACAAACTGATAAATCTGATTCACGTAAACGTTTCAATGGAAACGTTTAAAAAAGAAAAAAGCAATTTAAATGGGATATTGCTTCCCTGCAATATGAGTGGATTTGTTGCACACACAATCACCACCTAAAAAGCATAATCATTACCAAAGAGGGAGCCACGTGTGACTCGATTTTCCTCACAGCAATTTTCCAGTAGAATTCCAAAGGCAAAATACGAAATCGCTTTTCTCATTGCTTTTCATGTAGCCTAATATTTGTACAATTATAGGTGCATAAATTTAGCCTGACAAGCCAAACCCACATCAAGATGTCGAGTCTGGGAACTCACCATTGGCAGGGCTCAATCCGAGGGGCGAGATAAACGGTTGTCTTTCAAATGCCACAACCAACCAGAGCAACGAAGTATCCGGTCGGCAAATCTCCAAACACATCTTCCTTTTGTAAGAATGACTTTAGTGCCGTTCTTTTCTCAACGGAAGACTTAACTCTAGTCTTCCAGAGTCGCGGCCAAAGCAGATTCGAAAGACAGCTGTTCGCCAGCAGCAGCAGCCATCTACTTTGCTTTCCCGTAATTATGTTAAGCCCGCCCACAGACTCTATACACAATGTGAGTGGCCTGACCAGAATTTGTTTTTTCCAGCTTGCAAGTTGCTAGACTGAATTAATGAAATTAAATTTGCTCCTGCTAGGGTGCGTCTAGATTTCTAGGCTAGCATATATTAGAATCCTCAGGGAAACGCGCACATTTAAGTACAGGACCGAACAAAGGCTGCAATTTACTAGGCTAGACACTCTATACCAGTGTTTTTCAAAGTATGGGTCCCTACCCACCGGTGGGTCGCGGGAGATTAAAATTGGGTCGGCAAATATGTTTTCATAATTATTTTGTCATGGTTCTTTCATGATTAAAATGTTACAGTTGACAGTACACCTCCACAGCCACATGGGGCAGTGTACTGAACTGAGCAGTTGTGTAGGTCAAGCGGGTCCTACAGTATAGCCGTTTTCCGACCGCAGGGAATTTTGCAGTTCCTAGAACATAACGTTCCTATAACCCTTTTTTTCTTGTGTTCCGATAGAAGAAATTGCGGGATTATTTAGTTCCTCGCACCGCCGTTCCTATAACCTTTTAAGCTCCTACTCCAGAGCAGGGTATTTCCATTCTCCCTTTTCCTAGGTCCACGTTGATTGGTCCAATTTAGAAATTACGCCGGTCGCTTCGTTTGTCTGTTGCGTATAATACTATGCTGGAGCCTTCGTCTTTTGTGTTTGTGTTAAGTAGCTACTCAATTTCTTTACTCCAGCCTAGTTTTTAAACACCGCGGTTCGAACTCCGTAGGACATTATTAACACAGCATTATTTTTTAAAAATTATATTGGATGTCGTTTTCAGCCTCGTAATCTGAACGAACAGCAAGCCGCTGAAGGAACCAGGAAAACAACCCGATCATCCGCATAGACATAAGATGATTTACACACTTCTCTCCAATCATACACCCAGTGTTACAAATATTAAACTGTGAAATGTTGTTGTATGTGGCGCTATGCTAAAGTCTAGTGACGACGCTATAAAAGCCTGTTGCGGTGCTTGTGTCACTCTTACCCCTCCTACCAGTTCCTATGGCCACTTGACCAGTGCGAATGCAAATAGCAAAACCGGTTTTGGGGGAGAGTAGTTAGTAAAACTGTTTACAAGTGGACTGTTCCGATAACTACGTCCCTGTAACTACTTGGTCGGAAAGCGGCTTATGATTAACACGTTTTAAAGAACACGGACGAATCGGGGAATCCAGACATTAACGCGCAATTCAACAAAATAAAAATATAAAAAATCCTAATCTTAAAATTCCAATATATTCACATTAAGTTATAATTACCACCGCATATCGCCTATTCTGAAAATAATGTGATTTTGTAAGTGCAGTGACCTCCGAATGTGGTGTGTGTCTCCCAGCATGCGCTTCTCTATTGCGAAGTGCTTGTAACAACACTACTTCCTTCCCTTCTACACTACATTCCCTAAAAAGAGACAACACTGTTTCTTGGGAGTTTGTGTGTAACATTAGGCTACTTCAGTGAAAAATGTAATAGCAAACTTCCACGGATGGAGTGAAATTTGTGCAAAGAAATATAAAATTGAATAGTGTGCGTTTGTCTACTGAACATAGCCAGCATGCGCCTTTAACATATCGCTCCTATATCTAACGCACATCAAAAGTATGTAGTCCATTCTAAATTGTCCAAAAACACAACGTTTCTTTTTCTCCGTTTTACTCACTTATCCAAATGCTTATGAAAATGATTAGGCTACTATTAAAAAGGGAAACAATATATAATAATTTGTCTATGTATTTAAATCGCTTGAAGTAATTACCGTAGTCTCGCTCATTGAATTGGCCAAAAATAACACAGATTTTATAGGGCCCTATTAAGGCTTACCTACATCAGACAAAATAACCTGTATGTTGAAAACGTGTTCACCAAATGCGCTGGTCGTTAGAAGTAACAAAAATAATTGCCATTTACTGTATTACAGTTTTCCAAACTTTTATTTGACTTAAGTTTCACATAGCTAGTTAAAACAGCCTCATTGATATTTTTTTTATCTGAATGCAAGTAAATTAATACAAGTAATCTAATATTTGTGAAAAACACCTCATCTTGGTTATTTTGGGGATTTTACACAAGTATGTGGTAATAATACTGTCAGTATTGAGAAAATTAATGTTGTATTGTATTCTGGTGACAATTAGAACTTATGTATTATGTTAATACCCCTACATACAAATGGTAGGAAAACGGTATATTTGCGAACACCTATTTTCATGACATTTGGGTCACGATGGTTTGTAATTTTGAAAATGTGGGTCACCGGAAAATAAGTTTGAAAAACACTGCTCTATACCATAGGGTTGCATTAATTAGTAATACATCTTCGGGAAGGAAAGACAAAAAGGCGGTAGTTTGCAACACTGGGTAAACAAAACAGTGGAAGTTCTGACATACTAAGGTTAAGAAATATAATTTAAAGGAAATACGATGAAGCATATTTAGATTTTGTTCAAGAGATAACAGTAAAAGTACAGCTATAATTGTATACCAATTATAATTAAACAATCAAATATTTTAACAGAATATTATACGATTAGGTCATTATCCCTGTTTGAAGAAAGTCACTTCAAACAGACATTCTCATATTACACAAAACATCTGCAATGTTTAGTGCATGCAAACACAAATGCGGCTATTGCATTCACTTTCACAAATGTGTTTCTCTCATTTTAGCTAATTAGGAAAAGAGATGTAAACTATTGACATTTGTAATAAATATTGCACACTCTTGACTTGCAATGTAAATTATGTTCTTCTGGATATGTAGGAACATGTACTTTCCTATATTTGAATTGGCTTGTCAACATCTAAGAAATAGCAGACATTAGCTTGATAAATATGACATTTGTTATTATGTGACATAGTTATTAAAAGTACTTGTATCGGTACTCGTATCAGCAAGTACCCAAAATAAAATACTCTGTACTTGTACTCATTCCATAAGAAGTGGTATCGGCCAATCCCTATAATTAACATCTACCAAAATTAAACCAGGAATGAAATTCTACTTATTTAAATGAATCTAAGTCTTAAACGTACAATATCGTTTTTGGCCGCTAGGTGTCTCTCAATCAAGACAATAGCAAAAGATGTACTTGGATGACGTCGGGAAGTAGCATGGGACCATGGGTTTTGTTATCGTTGTCAATGACAACCTTTCGATTTAGCGTCTACGGAAGACAAAAAACCGTTCACTAACAAATGTATTGTTAAAAATATTAAAACTTTATTCACCTTATGTTTGGCAGTTCCCTGGAACTTAGAGCAGTCCCGTGTCTTCGAAATATATTACAAACTAGGGCTGAACTATGTTGTGTTTTAGCATCGACATCGCGATGTGCGCATGTGCGATAGTCACATCGCCGGAACATGCGATGTGAAGAAGGGTAGCACTCAATAACAGTATAGGTAGCACCACAGTTTACACAAGTTTGTTGTATGGTTTGTTGCTGGGATGACATGCACGCTCCGCATGCCTGCACAGTGATTAATAAGCTGTGATTGGTTGTTGTGCCGCTGCTCACAGCCAACAATCTCTGTCACTGGCAGACCTGTACTAGCGAAAGATGAGCGACGAAGAGGATACGCATTACGCAGGAAAAAAAGATGGTTTCGTACCAAAAAATAAGGTCAAAATCTTTGGGACTATTTCGGCTACAAAAAATAGGATGTTGACAAAAAACAGGTTCTTTGTCAGGAGTGTTATAAAGTTGTGGCAACAAAACAAGGAAAAACCACCCATTTGTCTGATCACTTAAAACGGCACCACAAAGCTCTTTAGGACGAGTATAAAATCTAATCTTGGATGTCAATCAAAACGAAACACTATTTGCGATGCCTTTGCCAGTGTGACATCTTAACAGAAAGGCTGTCAACGACAGAAAGAAATAACAAACTCAATAACGTTTCATATCGTAAAGATATGTTGCAATTACACGCCGTCGCATTTACTTAGCCATGATTATGATGATGACCAACACTGTTTTACTTTGGCATGTTGGCAAAAAAAAGTTGACTTAATAACAAAAGATTGTGAACTAAAATGCTTATAAGTTCTATTATAAACCAATCGGGAGTTGGTGTAAAGCTGCTGTTTTATAAGTGTACTGCTTTTCTGTTTACAGAGAATGAAGCTTGTTAATTAGTGAAATTATTAGTATCATGGAATGGTAATTATTGACTGTAGCCTACATTGATGTCTTGCAATATTGCAATATATATCGTTGGGAAACAAAACCAATATCGTGCAGCCCTATTACAAATTTCTCTGGGTTTGAAAGTTGGTCGAAACATTTAGGATAATGTAAGTTCACAACTAATAAAATATATATAATATAGGTATAGTGATGTTTGCTTTTTTAATGCAAAGTACATCTTTTGTTATTGTTTTGGAAAACTACATATTGTAACTTTAAGGAACTATTTTGAGCCATTACATCACTTCCTGTTCCACCTGTTCCAATGAGATAACACGCATGAGATGAGACCAATATCAAATGTTTTGTTCAGATACAGCATCGGCATATTTGGCATCGAAACAGAGATGCATACAAGGAGAGGCACCTCATACCCACGGTAAAATAAGGTGGTGGGACAGTGATATTTTGGGGCAGATTTAAATCCAGAGGTCCAAGGGCACTGGTCAAGATTAAAATCATTGTCAGAACATAAGCAATATTGTATAACCTATAGCATTTATAGTTCAAACTGTTAATCTTCGCGTTTTTTTAAAGATGGACAAATTGTTGTTCAATGAAATGCTCGATTCAATCCAACTAATTCTGTGCAAATGTAAAACTTTTTATGTACGGTAGTTACTGCAAGGCACTGTACTCTAAGTTGCCCTGGGGGGATGTCCCTGTACTTACTGTAAGGTGCTCTGGATAAGAGCATCAGCTAAACAACTAAAATGTAAATGCCTATTTCCTGCATTCTAGAGCTCCAGGTACACCCACGTTCATGTGTTGAATTAGAATGCAGGTAAAACCTTTAAAACGCAGACTTTTGGACAGTCTGCCTTTTGAAAATGCAGACTTCAGTAAGCTAACGAAACCTCAACTATTTTGAGTAGTAAACAAATCTTAAAAGAAAAACAAAACATCTATGAATTTAGAAATGGCTACAAACCCTAGGAGAGGAGATATCTTTGTGGCTCTCTTTGTCACTCTCACTCCCTGACTCGGCGTCCTCCTGGGCAGGCTCGTCGTCACTGGCTGCAGCAGACTCAGTCTTCAGGTTTGCTCTTGGGCCCTGGGACTCCTCGTCCTCCAGAAGCTGGGTAGCCTTCTGCTCTGACAGGGCCTGGGGAGCTGGACAAGCCTGGTTGTGATTGATGGTCCTGAACACGATGGAGGCTGAGCGGCAGTACTCCTCAAAACCATACAGGTACCTACACAAGCAAACACAATGAATCAAACACAAAAGTTATGTTAACATTTGTCTGAACCTTCTGTTAATTCAGGAAATCTTTCCCAACTTGGTGTTTTTATGATGTGATCTCATTCCCTGTTTGGTTTTTCAGCAAGCTGAAAAGATGGTTTAGAGAATGAGTCCCTCCCGGGCTATACAGTTGTCTTTAGTTAGTACTTAAGTAGTGTACCTCAAATACTATTTTCTGCATTTATTTTGTGGGTTCTACAATGTATTTTTTAGTGGCTACCATTTATATGACAAATTTTTCTTTAAATATAATCTAAATATTGAGTTTAAAAAAACATAACTGGCAGTTGTGTTTGTAAATCTGACATTGAAAACCTGGCGGATTTGAAAATGCGATTGATTGTAACCATTGTAGCCATTCAGCTATACTTTAGAGTGCTATTTGGTCTGTGTGTTCCAACTAGGAAGTACACTCATCAGTGACATTTGCATCCCCAAAATAGTTTTACTCAGATCCCATTTTGTTTTAATATACTGGTGGTTTCAAGTCATAAATATTGATTCAATACCTCTTTCGTAGATTGAAAATGGGTACAAACACTGCTCTAAACAAGCTTGGTGCAGAAAACAGAAATATTAATCTAATACATTTATACAGATGTCAATTCTACAGATGACACTACATTATTCAGCACTCCAACTTAAAATACAACTTCAATGTTTTTTAAGTATGTAACAGAAAATACAAGTTTTAATAAGAAAGAACCAGGTGACAAGGAGTGCTTTGTGTTCAGAGGAAAGCAAATAAAATCTGCCAAAGCACCTACTTTCTGTAGGCTGTCTTCACATTGTAGGAGGCAGCAGAGTTCAGGACAGGAATGCCAAGATCCATGTAAATTTGTTTCCACACAGATCCACTTTCAATCTGCAATGACAAAACATAGGAATATTTATTGATGCCGGTTAGCCATCTGAACAATATATATTTATACACATATTCACAGACAAAACATAGACAGAATGCTACCAACATCCCCTGGTCGAGAGCAACAGTCAGATATCAGGCCTTTGTTGTCGTCTTTGCCCTCACAGCAGCTAACATGCAAACCACAAGCCTTTCCCCCTCTTCATGACCTTGACAGTCCACTAAAAAGCTACATGCTGCAATTCTGCTTAGAACAGGAGGCGAGACAAAGCTGGAGAAAACAGGTTGTTCACATTAGACGACGAGACCAGACAGTCTGCCTGCGTGCCGCTGCAGTGAGGAGGACGAGGGAGAGCAGGAGAAACAGAGGGAGGGAGAGGGCGGAACAGGAGAGAGCTAGCGTTGTGGATGAGATGCACTCACACTGTCACAGCCCCCCTGGTGGTAGACCAGCTTGAAGAGCTTGAAGAGGTTCAGATCTTTGTAGCCAAGCACAGGAGGCTTGTTAATGGGTGTCCCTGGGGAGGACAGAAGCACAGTGACATTACAATGAGAAGAAACGGCTCATTTCAGGACACTCAAAATGACAACAGGATCCTTTTTTTCCATTCGTTATTACTGCACCAATGCCAGGGATGCACTGCGTAATAAACACCTGCAGTAAAATCAAACACACGAAGGAAGGGACATTCAGAGGCAAAGCACCCAGGTGTGTGTGTGTGTGTGTGTGTGTGTGTGTGTGTGTGTGTGTGTGTGTGTGTGTGTGTGTGTGTGTGTGTGTGTGGAATCCCACAGGGTGTAGTGGTGCATCCAGTGCAGTGGTTCAAACCTCTCTTCAAGGACCTACAGGGCAACAGGTCCACAGTAATCTTCTAGCCGTGAATAAGAACACCAGATGCACCAATACAGGGCTTGAAGGACCGTAGACAAATTAAATCCAGTGTGCTAGCTCGGGAACATTTAAATAATGTAGAACGGCTGTGGTCCATGAAGAGATGTCTGAAAACCACTGCTCTATAGCCGCAATTAGGAAGGTGAATGCCTACTTCAATGGCTAGCCACTGTGGTAAACTGGGAAGCTGCTATGTGCATACACCTTATCCTGTCAGTAACCAGACTCTGCTCCACCAACACTCCTGCCAGGCTTCCTCCTGGCCACACTTGGTAACTGAGTGTCTCTGCAGCCCCAGGCTAAGTCTGCAGGGAGTCTCAGAGCTGCAGCTGTCCCCAGAGGTGCGATGTGCCAGCCCACGACATGTGGACACGCCGTGGCATCAGCCAACCACTGCCCCGCTGCCTTGTGGGTAGGTCTGGGAAGACAAAGGGTAGGGGAGCACACCCTGAAACAAATGCAAAGTGCTGGAGGTGCATGACAGGGAGTCCTTCCATTAAACATGGGAGTTCCAGCCAACCTTACGCAACTACGGAAAGGTGCTGGTCATCCTCAGATTCCTCGATTTCACAGTCAAGTGCCGATGGGACCCACACACCACAATGACAGTATCAATAACCTCTGCGCAGGTATTTACCTTTGCCTCAGTGAGACCAGAAACCGGAGTGTGGCCCAGAGTAAAGCAGCGTTGGGGTATC
Source organism: Umbra pygmaea (assembly GCA_016801145.1). Taxonomy (NCBI): domain Eukaryota; kingdom Metazoa; phylum Chordata; class Actinopteri; order Esociformes; family Umbridae; genus Umbra; species Umbra pygmaea. The sequence goes on along the minus strand of JACXGM010035839.1, from coordinate 1,776 downwards.
TGATGACGAGAGCCGGAGTCAGTAGACCAGGAACTCTCAGACCCGGAACAGCAGGCACCGGGATATCATGTTTTATAAGCAGTTGGGTCCTGAGAGTCAACAATTCTCAGCAGATCCCTTTTGCACTACACAGCCTTTATTAAACCCACAACGCTCACACCAACCTGGGGCTGGCTTACAACAAATGGCCCAAACATTCCTGAATGGGATTTCACACCTACTGGGACATCCAGTAGCTGTCTGCAAAAATCAATGCCCCTCAAACTAGCAACATTGTAGACAGGAATTCTGCTGGCTGATAACTGACAGAAATATCTACCAATTAATGAGATATACAAAGTCAATCTCAGTCTAAGGCTTTTCTACTCACTAGCTACTAGGGATGTGCATGATTACTTGAACATCCTAAATTAGCGTTTTGAATTCTTATGACTGTAGTTCAAAAGATTGTTGCACCTTTAAAAGCAATTTTCCAAATCTATAAGATTTACTTCTGTATTTTCCAGACCACTGCTCAGTACATAGCGTTTTATTATTATTACTACTATTGTCATTATTATTTTAAAATTCTTATATTGTTGTAATTCTTGTTTTTAAGCCCACTGCATAGAATCGCCGTGCCATGTCAAAAGAATTTCTCTGCATAGGATGATGCATGTTATTTGATGCATATGATAAATAAACAACTTAGACTTTGGTTATACTTTATTTAAACATTTCATTAAATTTAATATGAAATTAAGCATTCCATATGTCATGTATTATTAGAGTTGTAACATTAAGTTATTTAATAAATAATAAGCAAAAAATGACAGACATTCTGTGTTCTGCTGCAGTCTATCATTTGGCGCTCAAAACCGGAAAGATGCCAAGCAAGCAAAGCAAGGTGTGGTGGTATTTCAATCATGTTGACAACCAAGCAAACTTTGAATGTAAAATATGCAATGTCAAGCTAGTGTACAACAAGTCTATCACTTCAATGCAAAACCACATGAGGTTCATCACAGGACAAACACAGCCCTGCATCACCTCATTTTCTACCTTGAAGAGAAGCTGTGACCCAGTAAGAAGCGAGCACATCACGCAGTTGATCACAACAATGACAACAAAAGACATGCTACCTCTGAACTTTGAGGATGGACAGGACTTTCGAGACAATGGCATTACAGTTCTATTCTACAAGTAATGTTTTTAACCTTGTTCTTTTGCATGGCAAATAGGAAAATACAGCAATGTAATTGTATCCAACTCTCTGCTCTCTAATAGAGTGGGTTGTTTGACAACTATGATTAAACAGGAGAAACTCGAAGTGTATAAAATATTTATGTTTAACTTATAAAAACGAATAGGGACATATAATACTGTAGTAGCCTTAAGTTATTTAGTAAATGTACGTATTATACTGGCCTAATGTGCCATAATATAGTGTAGGCTACTTTCTGACTGTTTCAGTTACTAACTGCATTTTGATGAATCAGAAACGAGAGAAAAACAATGTTTTAAACAATGTTGTGGGGAAGAAAATCCAGTAGGCTGTATATCTAAACTTACTCAATTGTAGAAAATGACAAATAGGCTTTTAGTCGAACCTCAGGTTGAAGAGGAACAATGTGGATTCCGTCCTGGTCGTGGAACAACGGACCAGATCTTTACTCTCGCAAGGATCCTGGAGGGGGCCTGGGAGTATGCCCATCCTGTCTACATGTGTTTTGTGGATTTGGAGAAGGCGTATGACCGGGTCCCCCGGGAGATATTGTGGGAGGTGCTGCGGGAGTA
>JACXGM010035838.1:0-11561 GCA_016801145.1 Umbra pygmaea | reverse complement strand
TCTAAGCTGGCAGACTGGCTAATAGCCTGCAGCCTAGCCTGCACCCTATTTCATGGTGAGGCTATAGGAGTTAGACTCCTGTCAATGTTGCTAGATAAAAGAAGAGCACCACTCCAGCTAGGATGGAGTCCGTCACTCTTCAGCAGGTTAGGCCTGACTCTTTTTCTGGGCGAGTCCCAAAAAGAGGGCCAGTTATCTATAAATTCTATCTCCTGTGACGGGCAGAACACCGTCTTCAGCCAGCGATTGAGTTTTGAGAGTCTGCTGTAGATCTCGTCACTACCCCTGAGTGGGAGTGGATCAGAGACAATTACTCGATGCCGACACATCTTTCTAGCTAATTTACATGCTGAAGCTATGTTCTGCTTAGTAACCTCTGGCTGTTTCATCCTGACGTCGATATTCATCCTGACGTCGATATGCCCTCTGGAAGATATTCAAATGTTATAACCCAGTCCTTTGTTACAGCCCGGATGCGCAATGTTTCATGATTTTAACACAATGACTAGCTGAGTGCCAATCAATGCAGTTCTAGGTGAGGTGAGATTGGTGTCACCTTTATTTAAAATTAATTTGTTACAGTGCACCCAATACTGATACTTACACAAAACAAGAGATCTGCGCCCTGTAGTAGGGTGATATAAAGGTCTTGATTCAAGTGCACATGGGGTAGCCTGGGAGAACCCCGACGGACTTCAGTCAAATTTAGATTTGCTCTGCAAGTCAGTCTGGTCAAGCGCCCATTCAAGCCCATTTCCAATTTTCCAAATCGAGGCACCAATCACAACCGTTGAGGCGGGCTTTATACAATGACAATAGCGCAGCTTTATACTGTCAGTAGTTGAAGCAAAAAATTACAACCATGGCTGCTGCATTGGAACATCCGCAATATCACTAGTTCGAAACAGCTATCGCGACTGTTTTAAGCAATTTGAACGTTAACTTTTTGTTAAAAACCGAGCAAAGATTAACAATCGAAGCCTTCGTATCTAAAAAAAGGTGTTGTCACGGGCTTGCCGACTCAACTCGGCAAACATCTGATATATCCAATTGCGCCAAGAGGCATTTGAGCGGCGACGTTGGCGAAGCCCCTTTGGAAATGGGCTGTGAATGAACCTTGCCCAGACCCACTCTCAGTCAGAACTGAGAAGGGTCTGGTGTTAACCAGGCTACGCATGGGGAGCACCAGGCATGAATTGAATGAAGGGTAAACGTATGGGACAAACTTATTGAAGGATGAACATGAGCGACCCCCCCCCCCCCATAACGGGAAACCATTGTCTTTGTGAGAATGATTCAACCATGATTTTCTGTCAAGGGCCAGAGACTCCATCACCTTATAAAGAATCTGACAAATGTCTCTGATCAAAGTGGCAGATCTTACCCACCACTGTCGGTACAATGCCCAAAAAGGTTTTGCTCTCCTCTATTAGACATGGTTGGGATGGCTGCAGATGCTCTGCATAGATACAATAGCCCATTCGGGGGTTTTGTTCCGCGGTCTATATTACACTGCAGAAGGCAGTGTTTACAGAGAACCATAGAATATTTTGGCCTCCCAAAATGGACATGTACAAAGTTGGGCACTTCTAGACCAGTGTGTTGTCTCTCAGGATTATGACCCTGTTGACATTCTTTGTCACTCTTAACCAGAAAGCCTACTTAGCCATTAATTCCATGTTGCATGGCTTGAAGTCTTTCCATACTTGTGCACAACTGCTATTTACTCTTGTTATGCTGAAAATATAGACTCCAACACCTTCTCAGCCAAAACAAAATCAGGGTGTAAATGTTGCTTACACTTGAAAGGTAATGTGGTCATGGTGAGGGGTTTATTTCTATGCACACATTGTTTGAAAAGATAAGAGTGAGAAGTGTTGGAGAGTTAATGAATCATGGAGAATGGCGTAGCTTGAAGAGAGTGTGTGTGGTGTGTATGTACCGTGGTGTACAAGTGTTTGTCTCTTTCTCATTTTCTATTAACATCTCCCTGTGTGATGTGTGTAGTTGTTGCCTCCTCCACCACAGGGAGCTTAGCTAGATATCAAACAGATGTACGTACAATCGCATGTGACCTGTCTCCCGCATCAGATAAGTCTTAACATCACATCTGAGCATGACACTGCCCCACCCTGTGGAATCACAACTCCTAGGGTCTTGTTGCAAACCCAAAAACTATTTTCAGAGACTCATTTTAAATGAGTCCAGGCTTTTTTATGAAATCAGAAGAGGTGTGGTTTGTATGATTAATGTAGACTTGACCCACCCCAGCACCCTCTCAAATGACATATCACATCATGCCTCTGGTGACAAATTTATAAAACACTAGCTTCCAAAAGCTACCCTATTGGTTTCTCCCCTGAAGGGAACCTAATCTTTTTATGTGTAATGAAGGGTTTTACACTAATCAGCTGTGAAAAGGGCTGAGCAGACAATAGCTTTGACAACGATAGTGCCTCAGGCTCCTATCTTTCCACTGAGCTCAGTGTGAACCACACATGTGGTTGGCAAAAGCGAGAGAGATGTTATTGCTTTGATGTGTCTGATCGGGTGGTACCAACCCAGGTGTAAGGGAGGTATAAACTGGAGACAGAGGGGAAATCAACAGCTCACCTGTTCTCAGGAGAGTAGCAAAACCCTATCAATAATAAAACAACTACGTTCTGAAGTTAAATATATTATTTGTATTAAATAATTGTTTAGGCCCATTTCGAAAATGCCTTTTATCTACAAAAGTTTTGTGGTTGCTAAACAACTCATTGCTGTGCTGAATACTCACAACATCTTGGACAGATTTAAATCTGGCTTCCATCAGAAACACTCAACAGAAACTGCTCTACTTGGAGTGTCCAGCGATTTATTAATGTCCTCTGACAAGGGTCAGTGCTCGTTTTTGTTGTTGCTGGACCTTAGCGCAGCGTTTGATACAGGGGATCATAACGTCTTGCTTTAGAGACTTAAGCACTGGATTGGTATCCAGTGTTGGGGAACGTTACTTTAAAAAGTAACAAGTTACTTTACTTAGTTACTTCTCCAAAACGTAACTATGTTACCTTCTGCGTTACTTTTTATTGAAAGTAACTATGTTACGTTACTCTGTTACTATTTATTGAAAGTAACTAATTAAACTACTTTAAGTTACTTTAAAAAATGCTTTTTACATATACTTTTTGGTGTGGACAAAAAAGTATACATTTATTAACCTTCCCAAATATTTAAACGATTTGAATCAATTTTAATGGTAAGTTGATTAAGAAAAAAATATTATTTACAGAAACAATCTTGGAGAAATTAGGGTTAACTGTCTTGCTCAAAAACAGAATGATAAAGGCTTCACCTTGGTGGTGTGTGTGTGTGTGTGTGTGGGGGGGGGGGGTTGAACCATGCTTCTTCAAAAGTGAATCATGGGCCCTAAACTATTAGGCCACCTTGCCGCCCCTAGATAGTGATTGCCTGATCGTGTCGAGTGCAGACTTGTGATAACTACTTTCTCTGGGCATGATCCAATTGACCAATATGATCAGTCTATTTCTGATGAATGTTTGATAGTTTGTATGTAAAACCAATTTCATCTCAATGTCTGAGTATATAACAAATTTTAACTGAGTAAAGAAATACAGATAAAAAATGATTTTGAGTTTCATACAATATGCAATGGAATTTGACTCCTAGTAATGCTTTTGAAATTAATGGAGTCACATGGTGAATACATTGAGCAGTCCTGAACCAGAAATATTGAGTCTAAAGCAGATGTGGGCAATTATTTATGCTTGAGGGCCACATTGAGCTTTTGAAAACAAGTAAAGGGCCGCATTTTATAGTGATGTATGAAAAGGAAATGTTATTTCATTAAATTAACCCCACCCCTACACAGTTACGTGCGTTTCCTACAGAAAATATTTTTTTTGTTACACCATTTCCTTGTTTGACTGTAATGTTTTTAGTTTACCAAAATATAGTCAGTGAAAAGTACCCAACTTTATGACGCGATATCTCCGGCTGTCATTAATCCACATGGACGAACCACTCCTCATTATTAACAATGGCATTATTTTATCAGCGGATCCCCCTCTTTCCAACCATATCGGTACCATTTTGGTTTTGTGCAGGATGATGTCCTACATCATTGCAGCGTTGCTATTTTGTCCTTTTAACGCCCTACTTCCTGTCTGTAATGTGTTTAGTAAAAAAGGCAAAAGTCAAAAAAACATGACCGAATTCGAGGCGCGATAGCTCCGGCTTTTAAACTCACATGAATGAGCCAATGCCCATTATTTTCGGCTGATCTTCATCTTTCCAACGTTACCAAGCTTTAGTTGCTAGCATATACGGTTCGCGAGATAATTGCGATAAAATTGCGGGAGACTGTGGTGGGTAAAAACGCCTTGCGGGCCAGATCAAAGGACCCGGCATGGCGCATCTGGCCCGCGGGCCGTAGTTTGCCCACCTCTGGTCTAACGGGTACAATTTAGATCTGTTGGCTGGCAGAATTATAAGCATTCTGAATGTGTGTTTACTGGCACAAATACACACGTTCCGAGTGCATGTCACTTTAATCCTTGCGCACCTTATGTAGCCTACTGTATGTTGATAATTCCTTAAAGTGCGTTCTCATCGCCTGTTAAAGCACGTTTTCAACGCATGTTTATTGGAATAACAGGGGAAAATATAACTTGAAAATAACATACCTCCACTCGTTGTAGACCCCATAGTAGAAAAAAGCAATTTCGGTCCAAAACATTTGAGTGAGACGAACGATGACAAGCTTTCCATTATATTCCCACTCGACAGGTGCTTGCATGTGACGCAAAGCTCAATGGACACATTTATTTATCCTCCCTGCTTTTTGATAGTTTTGAAGTAATGTGAATATTTCCAGCTGTTAAAATGTAGGCTATGAAATCTTCCATTTTGCTAAACTCCAATCTGCATAACGCTGTGCATTTTTAAGTGCAAGATCTCACTTTTGATTGGCGCGAAGGCGCACTAATGAAATATGGATTGAAAAACAAAACGACAACAGATAATAAATTATTAAATTGAGTTCTAAAACAGAAAAGGATGATAAATAACGTAAAGTATAACGTTAATGTAACTAATTTTCTCGTTATAAATGTAACTAGTAACTAATTACTTGAATTTTGAAAGTAGGTTACTTTTTTGAAAAAATGTAGTCTGACTAGTGTAACGTGTTACTAAGTAACGCGTTATACCCAACACTGGTCAACAATAAAACTAATGTCATTACCATGTGCCATCTACCTGCCTTTGGTCTCCCTCTCTCCACCACACTACACAATGTGCTATCTTGACATTAAGTTCAAATGAAAAGAGAGAATGAAAGGAGAGAGGGAAAAATGAGACATCACTTTTTCCATTCTCTCATTATTGAACTAGGGGCACGTGATGAAGAAAGTGACTGGCAGTTAACCTATTTAGGATTGCCCCCGATCTGCCTAAAAAACAGACCCAAAGTTATCCTCTTGTTGCACTGGACCTGGAGCAGGTACAAACATTTTTGTATGTGTAAAATTTATTTCAAATAAATGTACACAGTGAATATGGCACAAGATGAAATAAAGAAAATGCATAATTATTTTCTGTTTTTATTTTTCTACATATTTCTTTGGAAGACAACTACAATGCCATATATTGAGATAGGGTCATAGAAACACTTCTATTGCCAGGGGATGGCAACATGTATACATTTTGGAATGATGTGGTGAAAGAGCTATATTGTTATGTGTAAACGTTTCCACAAGAAACGCAACGTGATGGCGTTTTCATCCAGGTCATGAGACAGACTACCTATCTCTGAATTTAAAATATCTCTTTATATCTTTGGCTAAAAAGGATTATCTTGCACTTTTATAACATATCTGTTTCTCAAGGATGACGTATATGAAGAAATTTGAGAGGCTAGGACACATTGAAAATGGGTATTTGGTTCGGAACCGTCTTCCATACTTCACAAACAAAGCGCCTGTGGATAGTTTTAAAATAGATTCTTGTAAATGTACATTCATGAAATTGATATTTTCACATATCAAAATGGATTTTACCTGAGAAAACTATGCTATTATGTCATTCCTGGGACTCTTTGACAACCAAAAATAAAGATGTTCAACTGTAAGTACTATATTCTTTAGTACAATCATTATTTAACCAAAGTAGTTTGGTTATATATTGCTAGGTAGCTGCTTTTGTTTGATGGGACACCCTTAACATTTTCATTCATAACATTTTGAGTTTTATAGCTATACTAAAACCGAGACATTTTCTAAATTCCCAAGGTTTATAGAAATATGGGACATGTATATGTAACCTAAAGATTGCAGTTCTGATCTGTGTTTTAATTCCTATGTCTGTTTTCCGTGAGGTGAAAAAAAAACGTCATTGTTCACAAGATACCTAGCTGACATTAGTAGTCGTAACGTTTCAAATTGTATAGCTACACCAAATCCGAGATATTTGCTAGATTACCATGATCCTAAGCTGTAAGGACAAATAAGAAATGTATATATAACCTAAAACAATTAGGGTGTTAGCCGTGTTTCTAGTCAACATTCCATTTTATTTCAGTTGCATGTGTGTTATTATAGCTACTGTAAAATGGAAAAAGTTGCTAAATTCCTGAGTGTTTAGGCTTTCTGTAGATATATAACATGTTTAAATAAACAAAAAATTGGACTTGTGAACTGTGATTCTAGTCCAGTTTTTGGGGGTGGGGGGGCAACATATCCCGCCGGCGGGATAGTGATCCTTAAGAGGTTAAGGATTACAGTAACGCTGGCTGCTGGCTTTATTCATTGGAAGACCACATCCCGATTTGCCAAATTGTCCTCTATGTTGAAATTCTTCTCTTCTAGTTATCACATAACCATTTCTCACTGAAGTCAGCGATCCGATTCTCTTCACTACACTAATAGTTTTTTTATCAACACACTTTGGGAAGGCAGCTTTTCCTTTTCTCCTGTTTGCTAGGGTCACTCCACATACTCGCTCTCTCTGCACACTTTAACACCCTCCTTTTCCTGACCTTTATTTCCCCTCCTCTCTACATCTCCTGTCCCACACTCCTCTGAAGCACGTTCCACACTGCATGCCTCTAATGCTAGCTCCATGTGGTTTATATAGACTTATTAGAATTTATATCTAGTGTTTCCCCGGCGCTATGATTCATCTCCTGCCTAACTCTGGAGCAGGGATATAATGCTTCTGGAATGGCCTGTGGATCTCCACTGTTGAAGCGGGAAACCTCAGGTGACACAGTAGCCAAGGCCTCCCCCCTTTTCCCAGTAAAATATCTGACAAATACAAGTAAAGTCTGTTACGTTGTGATTCTTAAAGCCTGACAATGTTAACAGAATAATCCAATCATACTTTCCACCCCACAAAAGCACACCTAGATTACAACAAAAATGGACATACACTATCCAATGATAGACTTCCAGATAGACGCTGACGAAGGCGATTGCCAAAACGCATACGTTTGTGACTACTACTGATAATTGCATTAAAACATTGAAGGACATCTGTCCTTGTGAGTGCCGTTTATAGCTTTGCACAGGCCTCCAAATAGTGACAGTTTGTTAAAATATGTTTACAAGCTTGAGTGAGTATTTGGGCAATATAGAAAAGCTACAAGCAGTTGTTAGGCCTGATGTAGTGCAGAGATAATTTGGTTAGACTTTTGTTTTTCATAGTTTTGTGGTCTTTGTCATTTGTTTTCTTTTTTGTAAACAAATAAACATATAAAAGGAAAACATTGTAATTTCTTTGCTTTGTATTCTGTAAAAAAAAGGCATTTGTTGTTATACCGTTGAAATACTGTCTTAAATACCACATTTAGCCAATCAGCATTCAGGGCCCAGAAATCTATACAAAGTAAAAGGAGGAATTGAAACACACACAGTAAAGTGGAAGGAGAGAGACCGGCGTAGAAAACAACAGTGAGACAGGTGTAGAAAAAGACAGTGAGACAGCTGATGATGTCTACAAACATATCAGATATTCCACATAGTAAAGGGGAATGGCTCTACCCTCAATAATCCCTGATGTAGAGATGAGATGTGCTTCACACGCAACCTCGCCCAATTATATCTTCCATGAGGACAGACAGCAGAGAAAATATAGAGATGCCTTGTGCCGCACTCCCTTTCAGTCTCCTTGTTCTTCATTCTTTGTCTATGGGCTGCCACAGAGTCTGTCTGTAGGCACTGTAAATTATTATTTTTTATTTATTTAATGTTCAATTGTAATATGACCTATGGCAAAAAGTGGGTGAGTTGGCAAAATGTTGTTTTAAAAATTCACCATCCTATCACAGTTGCAAAGCAGACTCAATCTTATTGCAGCTGGTTGCCATTTTACATCTTATACATTTTACACATCTCCATGTTGGGTAATAATATTTTATTCTAGTGAGCATATCTAACAATTCTAACTTTAATTGATTCATTACAACATGTATTTACAGTGACTCCCAAGTGGCCCAAATGATCTACCCATAGAAATGGAATGGATAGAAAGGACATTCCAATTCAAATCAATGTAGCAGAATGGTCAGAGCGGCAGCCATTTTTACATGTACCATTCCATCGCAAAGATCTAGCGGCCTACTTCCGCATTAAACCGATTTGCGTGTTGTTGTTAGTTGTCATGGTGACAATCACCATTTTGTTGTGTACTAATCAAATGACCACACTAAGCAGTTCAATGGCCTTTCTATCCATTCTATTTTTATGGATCTAATTTTGGACTTTTCTACATTGTACTGTGTTAAATAATAATAATTTAAGTAGTGTAACTCAGTTAAAAAAACAAACAGTAATATGTAATCAAAATATATATATTTTTTAAAGTGTAATGGGTAATATAGAATATATTACAATGTTAAAGTAACTTGCTCAACACTGCGAACCAAACAATAGAACAAAATAAGAATCACTGGCACATAATATAAAAGTTGAAGAATGCATCAAGATTACACTTTATTTGTTCCCATTTTTGCAACATCAAAGTGTATTCTCTCTAGGTGGTAGTCGTCTTCACATTTAACAAAGAAATCACACCAGGACATAACTGAGAGACCAAGCTGCCCCATTATTTGATAATGATGGGAATGACACACTTAATTTATAGCTGCCATCAGCCTGCTTTTGCAAATATAGGGACATTCTGTGAAGCTATTCTTGGAAGGACACTTCATTTCTAAAAGCCCGTAGTTTGAGCTTTCAATCCCCCTCTCTATCACCCAGGGCTCTCAAGTCTCACGCATTGGGAGTGAGACACACGCATTTCAACCTGTTCACACGCTCACACGCCACACTTTGCATTTCTCAAGCAGAAAAATTACCAAGACAATGCCCACCAAGTTGCGCCGCTATTTTTTAAACAGTGGTACAGGTAGAGGAATCAATTGACCATTAGAGAGAAGAAGAGTATTCCATCCATCAAACAGCCAAAACATTATGACCACCTATTAGACAGGTGGATCTAAGCGTTCTGATTGGCTGAGCCATTTAAGCCCCGCCCCCTTTTTCCTGCACATTTTCCCGCCCCTGCTGTGTTCCTATTGGTTCATGTAAGCCGCAGCTGTCAAAACCTTGGGAATGATGCTTTCCAACCCTTATATGTGTTCGTTTGTTACAGGCCGTCCCCTAAACTGAGCTGTCAAAACTTTGATGAGTGGGTTTAAAACTAGGGATTGGTTCGTTTGTAAGTTCCAACACATGAAGTAGTTCCTATGGTACAGGCCGTCCCCTAAACTGAGCTGTCAAAACTTTGATGAGTGGGATTCAGGGTGGACAAGCCAGGGGCCTAAGGCCGTCCTAAGGCCTTTCCCCCACCCCTCATTCTAAAGTTTCCAAATAGTTCCAGAGGCAGCAAAGACATGCTGTTATGAGCTTCCTATAGGTGTATTTAATCCTGATATGTTTTCAAAGGATGAAATACATATACTTCTACATATTCTTCATTAAATATGTTGCTTTAACTACTTAGGGAGCACAATACCGGCGCCGGTAGTCTGGTTCGCTATATCACTGCTTCACAAGTCCAAACAATAACAGTTCACAAGTCCTATTTTTTAGGTTATATATACATGTTATACATCTACAGAAAGCTTAGACACTCAGGAATGTAGCAAATGTCACCATTCTACAGTAGCTATAACAAAAATAATAATTTCCCCTCATAATGTAAGCTACGTGCCTTGTACACATGTGCCTCAAATTAAATGGAATGTCAAACTAGAAACAAGGCTAACACCGCCATTTATTGGGTTATATATACATGTGTTATATGTCATTAAAGCTTAGAATCTTGGGATTCTAGCAAATATCTCGGTTTTAGTGTAGCTATAAAATTCACAACGTTACGACTACTTAATATCAGCTACGCATCTTGAAAAGAAAACGTTTTTGTTTTCACTTCATAGTAAATACATTAAGGAATAAAATCAAAGCTCACAAATGCAATATTTAAGTTTTAAATATATGTCTCATATGTCCTTAAAGCATAAAATGTTGGGGTTCCAGCAAATATCTCGGTTTTAAAATAGTTATGAAAACGAGATAAGTATTAGTCATAATGTGACGTAAACAGCCAGTACCAAAAGCTGTTAGCTTGTTTACTCAACTAACCGTTTTTGTACTTAAACGTAAATCGAATGGCAAAAGGAAAACACGGCTAGCACCCTCGTTTTTTAGGTTATATACACAAGTCTAATATCTCCTTAAAGCTTAGAATGTTGGGGTTCTAGCAGAAATCTCAGTTTTAGTCTAGGTGTAAAATTCACAACGTTATGGCGGGTAATTCAAACTACATATACGGCAAACAGTAATGTTTTTTTTCTACAAAAAAAAACGAAATGCCAACTAGAAACACAACTTCCACGCTTATTTTTTAGGATATATATAAAAGTCTTATATGTTCTTAAAGCTTAGAATCTTGGGATTCTAGCAAATATTTCGGTTTTAGTGTAGCTATAAAATTCACAACGTTAGAGTACTTAATGTCAGGTACGCGTCTTGAAAACAATTACATTTTACTTAGGAAATACAGGTTATTAGACGTCACTTAAGTTAAGCTTTTAGTACAAAATATTTTACTTACGGTCATAGAATCCTTCTTTTTCGTCATTAAAAGGTCCCAGTAATGACTTAAAGCATAGTTTTCCCAGGCAAAATCCATCTTGAATGTAAAAATAGCATTTTCTTCCCGGACGTTTAAATCTACTCATAAATAAATGAAAAAACTAGTGTATTTTCCCTGCACTTCTGAACAAAAGACAGATGTGAAAAGTGTCCAAAAGCTTAGCAATTTCGACATATACGTCATTCTTAGGAAACAGAGATCCTAAAAATGTGCAAGATTAACAATTTTAACCGAAGACTGACAGAGATAATTTAGCAAAGAAATGTTTTGTTCGTCTCAGGACCCGGATGTAAACGTCATCACGGTGCATTTTTTCTAAACATATAGTTTCACAAACAAAGCCATAGCTCATTGGCTGTTTACTCAATCACTACAAAATGTTAGACTAATGTGGCCAGCCC
>JACXGM010035837.1:0-11572 GCA_016801145.1 Umbra pygmaea | reverse complement strand
CATTCAACTGCACAATCAACTGCACTTTTCTATCTTTCTTTCTTACCCGACCCATTGTGTTATTCTTGTGTATTTGTATTCATGTGTAACTGTCTGTACTTGCACCTTTGCTTTATCTTGGCCAGGTCGCCGTTTTAAATGAGAATTTGTTCTCAACGAGCCCACCTGGTTAAATAAAGGTTAAATAAAAAATAAAAAATAAAAGTGGTTATTTTGCGATTTGAATTACAGTGATTACATTACAATTTTTTTCAAAATTGTTTTCCACTGGGCATGTGTAAATCCATCTTTAATTTCAATGAAAAATTTTAGGCTGTGTAATTGTGTACTGCACAATGTAGGAAATCCTTACCGCATATTATTAATAACTTTTTTATATGTTTAAATGGAACATACAGTGCCTTGCGAAAGTATTCGGCCCCCTTGAACTTTTCGACCGTTTGCCACATTTCAGGCATTAAGCTGTGGGACCCAATCATGAAGTGGAACAAAATTTATTGGATATTTCAAACTTTTTTAACAAATAATAAACTGAAAAATTGGGCGTGCAAAATTATTCAGCCCCCTTAAGTTAATACTTTGTAGCGCCACCTTTTGCTGCTATTACAGCTGTAAGTTGCTTGGGGTAGTTTTGCACATAGAGAGACTGACATTTTTGCCCATTCCTCCTTTGCTCAAGCTCAGTGAGGTTGGATGGAGAACTTTTGTGAACAGCAGTTTTCAGTTCTTTCCACAGATTCTCGATTGGATTCAGGTCTGGACTTTGACTTGGCCATTCTAACACCTGGCTATGTTTATTTGTGAACCATTCCATTGTATATTTTGCTTTATGTTTTGGATCATTGTCCTGTTGGAAGACAAATCTCTGTCCCAGTCTCAGGTCTTTTGCAGACACTTCTTCCAGAGTGGTTCTGTATTTGGCTCCATCCATCTTCCCATCAATATTAGCCATCTTCCCTGTCCCTGCTGAAGAGAAGCAGGCCCAAACTATGATGCTGCCACCACCATGTTAAACAGTAGGGATGGTGTGTTCAGGGTGATGAGCTGTGTTGCTTTTACGCCAAACATAATGTTTTGCATTGTTCCCAAAAAGTTTGATTTTGGTTTCATCTGACCAGAGCACCTTCTTCCACATGTTTGGTGTGTCTCCCAGGTGGTTTGTGGCAAACTTTAAACGACACTTTTTATGGATATCTTTCAGAAATGGCTTTCTTCTTGACACTCTTCCATAAAGGCCAAATTTGTGCAGTATACGACTTATTGTTGTCCTATGGACAGACTCGCCCACCTCATCTGTAGATCTCTGCAGTTCATCCAGAATGATCATGGGCCTCTTGGCTGCATCTCTGATCAGTCTTCTCCTTGTATGAGCTGAAAGTTTAGAGGGACGGTCGGGTCATGGTAGATTTGCAGTGGTCTGATACTCCTTCCATTTCAATATTATCGCTTGCACAGTACTCCTTGGAATGTTTAAATCTTGGGAAATCTTTCTGTATCCAAATCCGGCTTTAAACTTCTCCACAACAGTATCTCGGACCTGCCTGGTGTGTTCCTTGTTCTTCATGATGCTCTCTGTGCTTTCAACTGACCTCTGAGACTATCACAGAGCAGGTGCATTTATACGGAGACTTAATTACACACAGGTGGATTCTATTTGTCATCATTAGTCATTTAGGTCAACATTGGATCATTCAGAGATCCTACCTGAACTTCTGGATAGAGTTTGCTGCACTGAAAGTAAAGAAGCTGAATCGTTTTGCTCGCCCAATTTGACCGTTTTTTATTTGTAAAAAAGTTTTACATATCCAATAAATTTCATTCCACTTGTTGTTGGTTCTTCACAAAAAATTACAGTTTTATATCTTTATGTTTGAAGTCTGAAATGTGGCAAAAGGTCGAAATGTTCAAGGGGGCCGAATACTTTCACGAGGCACTGTATTACAAATTTCCATACACCTATTGTACTTACATCTGACTGTAAGAGACTTTTCAGTAGAGCGGATGTCCTCATGACGTTTGACAGCACAGGAGTATATGCCCTCATCCTCAATGGTGACTGAGAGGTTATAGAAAGGAGCAAACACCTTTTCTATGGGCTGTCCATTCTTATACCAGATGTATTCTGGGATGGGGTCCAGTGTACATTTGGTTCTACATGTCAGATTGACTCTGTGCCCCTCTGATACAGATGCATGATCCATCTCCAACACAACATCTGTGTAAAAGAAAGTACAGCATATTGATTCAATCTGCAACATTCAACTGTTTTCATTGACAATGTTGAATAAATCCTTTTTCAGTAGGTTAAGTAGATGAGAAATAGGCTTATGAATGATTTTTGCATAGCTTGTGTAAAATAGTACACATATTAGATGAAATATCACTTGACTACTGAGTGTGCACTCACCTTATGTTTAGAGTTCACTGTTTTAATGATGTGGTTACCCCTTTCTTACAATGCAAAAACAAATCTATGTAGAGTAACTGTAGACAATTACCTGTGATATTCAGGTAGACAGGTGTACCAGCAAACCTTTCTGTAGTCGTTATTAATCTGAACCTGTACTGAAAAGTGTCAGTCAATCTCAGGTCTGTGATTCTCAGAGTACAGTCATTCTTCTTATCCCCATGGTACTCAATACGACCCTCATACCCTGGTACCAAGCTCAGATCTTCAGGCTCCTTACCAGGCTCCCATTTAGTAAACCAGAATGCTTTAATGACTTCATGATAACTGGGATATGTGTAAGAGCAGGGTATGTCCACTGTTGTCCCCTTTAAAGTACATATACTCTGATGGGTGTAAGACACACTCCAACAGCTCCTACCTGAGAAGGTGATAGGAACGACTTGAATATGTTCATAAAAATAACAATATCTACTCGTAAACACTTACATTGTTGATAGTAAGGTTAAAATATAGATAAGTGTTGTACAGTAGATATGTTTCATTATTTAACTGAAATAGACTAATAGCCAGATAAAGGGTATTTGTTGACAAATATGGACACTCACACACTGTAGGTGAGCGGATGTGCTCACGGCCTTTCACAGCACAAGAGTAACTGTCTGCATCTCTATACTGGTCTACATACAAGCTGTCGATGTCCTCTTTTAGAGGTTGTCCATTTTTGTACCAGGTGTAGGTGGGGTTGTCAGTCAGACTACAGGTGGTGCTACAGGTCAGTGTTACAGCCTGCCCTTCACTCACTGTGGGAGGAGTCATCGTCACCTGCACACCTGAATATAAATTACAATAACAAAAATCATCAAATATTATTAACTAAATAGTTTTGTTAAATATAAATCATGTGTAAACAAATTGTTCTTATGTTGTGTTACCTGTAACAGTCAGAGTTGTTCCAGGTAGACTTTGACCCCATTCAAAGTTGTTACCTATTTTAAAAGTGAAGCGATACTCAGCTGAGTCCTCCTCTCTCACATCTGTGATTCTCAGGGTGAAGTGACCTCTGTATCTTCTACTCTCCTGGTAAGGATACTCCACACGACCTGCATACCCTGGGTCTGTGGTTAGGTCCTCAGGGATCAACTTATCCCTCAACCTACGACTCTGTTTAGGACTAAACCACAGTGATGATGTGACATTATTATAACCTTCATAAGTACAGGATATGTCCACTGATGACCCCTTCAACACACATATTCTCTTCTCAGTGTAAATCACTCTGCTGCAGTTCTGACCATAAACACCTGAAACACAGTGACACAACAAAAATACATTGTCAAATGTGTTTTATTATGAGTTATTTTTTTATAAATGCTGTTCTAAAATGACAGTGAAACCAACACACAAGAGGTTCTTCAGCATTAACGTGATATAGTAAATAAACACTCACAAACTGCAGGAGAGTGGAGATCCTCAAGACCTTTTACAGCACAGGAGTAACTGTCTACCTGATTAATGTAGACTGAGTCTTTGTACTGGGGGGAGGTGCTCTCATCTATATGTTGTCCATTCTTGTACCAGATGTAGGTGGTGTTATCAGGTAGAGGACATGTGGTGATACAGGACAATTGTATCCTATTGTGTATTTCTGGTTGTACCTTCACATGCAGATCTAATTTGAGAGGTTATAAACATGAACAATGTATAACATATGTTATCATTAAAAAAATATAACACATAACTTAAAGTAAAAACTATATTATTACCTGAGGACCTTTTCTATTCTATAAGATTACAGTACCTGTGACATAAAGGGTTAAACCATTAGACCATGAAGACCATGAAGACTGTGAAGACCTTGATGTGTTAAAGCGGAAGTAATATGATGCTTTGTCCTCCTCTCTCAGGTCTGTGATTCTTAAGGTGCAGTCATTCTTCTTATTGCCAATGTATGGTACACGACCTCCATCTGTAGCTTGGACTTTAGTCCTGCTCCCCTTATTATAATACCATCCAACATATCTGACTCTGTGACCCCTGGGATATGAGTAAGAGCAGGACAGGTTCACTGATGACCCCTTCAATGCACAGATACTCTGAGTGGTGTACGTCACACTCCAGCCAGACTGAACCAGTACCACTGTAACACAGACACACATAACAAGGAAACAAACGTTTTGCCTACTAAGGACTTGTAGATGAGTTGATACCAGTGAGTCTAGCTTTGAGTGTGTAACAAGGGCCAACCAACTAATGCATAGATGTCACAGTGATGGGAGATACATTTTGTTGGTGACAAAACAGACAACACTGTAGTAGGTAGGCTGCACCTAATTTGCATAGGAGAGAGTTTCGGGCAGGTCTGGAAATGACATCACCAAAGTCTAGGATCAGTAGAATGGTCATTATCACCAGGGTGTAACGCCATCTGGTTCAGCCCCTATTCAATACTCACAACTACATACCGGTATTGCACCAAGTCCCATCTTTCATGAGCGCACCCCTGTCACCAGATCGCAATCACCGGAATTCTGATCACCTGCTGTATCCTGGTCTGTATAAATACACACACTTCAAATTTCCTCTTCGCGAGGTATTGTACATTTTATAGTCAAACTGAGCATTTATATTTGTGATTCCCTCTTTGGCCTGACATTGTGTTTTGTATTTTGAATTCTGGTTTTTGGATTATGCCCTGGTACTTCTGCTTTGTCTTGACTGATCTCTAGTGATGGTCAAAACGAGGCATTTGAAACATTTGAGACAATTGAAACATTTGTGTCGAGGCTTCGTGAAACGTTTCGACACTTCTACTTGACAGTTAAATCCGTTACATTTGATTCGAGGCGTCGTGAAACGTTTCGAAAGCTTGACTTGACAGTGACACCTGCTGGCAACTTTAAATATGGCACACAACAGTAGTTCCACCATGGCATGGTTAGACAGACGCTACTGTGGCAGGACTGAACGATTCATGTCCTACATCACAAACTACAGTTTCGAAACGGGTTGATAATTGTAATATGTCAACACTGTGAGTCATTGAATGAAATAGAACCTTTTGAGACAATCAAAACGTTCCCAACATAATGTCATATATCATCTTAATTTGGAGTGTTTCCAAAAAATCTAACTTATGTGACCTTCGCTGATCTGACAAGAGTGGGAATAAAACTGTAGAAAATGTACATTGATATTGTATGGATTGGTGTTATGAACATATAAAGTAATGATCCTCTAATAGCAAGGTGCAGATGGTTCAGTGGTTAAGGAGTCAGAGTTGTGGTCACAAGGTTGCCAGTTCGATTCCTGGTTAAGTCAATTGACATTATATTTTCCACATTGCCAGTACTCAGGCGATTCATTTTTTGTCTCGCAGGGCAGACAAAAATTCTCAAAGGGCACAGGTTGCAGGGATGGCTAAATGGACCATTGCATGTTCATATAGGTGAGGGAAGAAACCTGTATTTTTTGCCCACTACACCAATTCAAGATAAGGTATGCATCTGCTTAGTACCGTTGAACTTCAACCATAGCATTGGCACTAGCACTCCGTATTTTCCTGGTGTCACTGACTCTGTTTTCCAGGAGTGACCACAGGTTATCACCAACCCCTGGCAATAAAACAGTTATCAATTTGTATAAAGGCCTGCGACCCCTCGCCGGGATAAGCAGTTGACGATGTGTGTGTGTGTGTAAAGGATTTATACAGAATGTCAAAGATATAGATATATATCCAATAATAATAATAATAATAAACATCTGATGTCGTTGGTCCATCTTGTGTGATGGCTCAATCTTGCAATACTCTCACAAATCTCTCAGCCACGGTCTCGCGCCTCGTTTTATACCCGATACGTAAGTGTTTTTGACAAGTGTGACACAGGTATCGTTCAATGTCAAATGACAAAGTGTTTCAACGACACTTTGTCATGTGACCAGCAGTGTTTTTGAAACACATCTCGATACGTTGTTCCAATGCAGTGAGTGTCGAAAACATCGAAACAGTTTCGACACTTGAGTGTCGAGCGACCATCACTACTGATCTCCTGTGTATGTTTGCTTTGTCTGAGAACCTGCTCCTGTGTATCGACCCTGCTTGTCTGAGAACCTACCCGTGTATCGACCCTGCTTGTCTGAGAATCTGTCCCGTGTATCGACCTGGCCTGTCTGACAACCTGCTTCAGTGTACCGATCCAGCCTGTTCCAACTACAGCCTCTATATTCTCCTGTTTCTGCCTTGACTTCATACCTGATAAGATTCCAGAACATTATTACTACGTTTTCTGTATATTCAATAAACGCATTATTGTGGTATTTAACCTGGTCCAGACTACATTCGTTACACAGGGCATGTTTGGTTACTTGAGTGAAGGAGGCTTTGTTGTGGAATAGGAAGCCAATACTGAAGTTAATATTAGATTGGGCCTGGAAAGAGATTGAACAGCCTAACCAGATACCTAGATATTTATAGGTGTCCACATACCCTAATTCAGAATGGTATAGAGATGCTAGTCAGACAGGCATGTGTGGACATTCATTTACACTTATCAGTGGTTAGGAGCAGTTGGAGGCCACTGACACAATGCTGTATGGAATTCATTTCCTTTTGAATGACCAGATGTATACAGAATCAGTGGTGATTTTACCAAAAACATTATATTGGGCACATAGAACAAAATACATCCCACCACAAATCAGAAAATGTATAAACCACTTACTATTCGAAAACGCAGCAACAATTTCACAATTTTGTGTCATATAATATTTCTAATTTAAAACCAAAGGCACATTCAACAAGATAGCATTACCAACTGAAACAGAGTAATAATCTGGTAGATGCCCAGTTCCTAGCTTCTTCTGGAGGGTCCAAATAACCAAAGCCCCGAATGAGAGTTAACCCACAGTTAGAGCATGCACACTGACATTTTCACACATATAGCCACCAGGAACAAGCATAGAGCTAGCCTGTCCGACCATAGAATAAAATAGCTAGCACTCTGGCTCTTACATGTGTGATGTTTTGTGTAAATGCTTAAATTGGATGAAAAAGACAGATTCAATATTTCTTATCACCATTTTCTTACATTATTTAGATAATATCTTACTGGCACTCAATTTAGTTGTTTACATTACAGTTTGCACAACAAAGCCATCTAGAGGGGCACAGTCCCACTTTCCTCTAATGTAGAATTGCCACTGTACAGAATGGTTTCGTCTGCTTAGAAGTGGATCAGATAGTCAACATCATTCACCAGCAGCAAATCTGACATCATTAATATAATGTACAGAGAATAGAGTCGGCACAAAAATCTAATTGTTTGACACCCCATAGAGACAGCCAGAGGTCCAGACAGCAGGTCCTCCAATTTAACACACTAAACTCTGAGAAGTACAGTGCCTTGCGAAAGTATAGGGCCCCCTTGAACTTTTCGACCTTTTGCCACATTTCAGGCTTCAAACATAAAGATATGAACCTGTAATTTTTTGTGAAGAATTGACAACAAGTGGGACACAATCATGAAGTGGAACGAAATTTATTGGATATTTCAAATTTTTTAACAAATAAAAAAGTGAAAAATTGGGCGTGCAAAATTATTCAGCACAGCAAACTCTCTCCAGAAGTTCAGTGAGGCTCCCAGACACCCTGCCACCAGGGCCCGTTGAACTGCCATTCCCCTGGCCGCCTGAACTGCCTTTCCCCTGGCCGCCTGAATTTCCTTTCCCCTGGCCGCCTGAACTGCCTTTCACCTGGCCCCCCCTTGACCCCGGGCCGCCCTCTGTTCCCCCTGACCCCGGGCCACCCTCTGTTCCCCCTGACCCCGGGCCACCCTCTGTCCCTCCTGACCCCGGGCCGCCCTCTGTCCCTCCTGACCCCGGACCCTCTGTACCTCCTGACCCCGGGCCCTCTATACCTCCCGACCCCGGGCCCTCTGTCCCTCCTGACCCTGGGCCCTCTGTCCCTCCTGACCCCGGGCTCCGTGTTCCTCTAGACCCCGAGTCTTCTGTGTTGCCCACCCCAGTGTTGTGGGCTTAGAGAGGGGGCTCTGTCACATGCAGCCCAGTGTGGGCTGTGATATGAATTGAGAGATGGACTCTGTAGTGGCTATTTGTCCATAAACTTAAACAAAACCAAATAATAACAAACTTCTCAAATGGCCACTTGGTTAGGCTTTAAGCAGGTTCAGAGGTACCAAAACTTCTCAATGGCTATGTCATGGTTAGGCTTTAAGCAGGTTCAGAGGTACCAAAGCAATATTCTCCATAACAAGATTGAGTTTGAGGAGGTTTATTCATGCACATAAGCAAGCTCACAGACATTTCTGCTGCCTCTCTCACGCTGGTAAAAAACCATATGCCCTCGAGCCTGAAGTACCTCCCACCTTGACCTATTTATGCAAATGAACATAACACCATGTGACCAATAAACGACAATACAAGTAAATCATAAATACAACATAAATTAGGCTATAAATTAACTTAAGCCCAAAATACAATATAGCTCCAACAGACTCCTTAGTATTGCCGTTATTTCTTGTGTATTGTGTTTTAGTTCTCCGTTTGAGTATACCTTCTGTTTACTTGTTACTTTTGCATTAGTTAGTGTGTGGTTGGGGTGCCACTCTAGCGTTCTCTATGGGGATTATTGTAGGCATGCAGGTGTTTTCTGTTAGAGCCCATTACACGGGCATACAGCCTGGTTCTGTGTTCTGCTTCATTGTCGTGTATTGCATGTTGTCATGTTGAATCTATGTTAGATAGCTTTTGTTCTTCTGTACAAGTTCTATCGGGTATTGTTATTCCCAGTGTCTCGCTATGCATATATATATATGTATATATATATATATATATATATATATATATATATATATATATATATATATATATATATATATATATATATATATATATATATATATATATTAAACCCTTAATTGCCTGCATCTGTTTCCGATTCCGTTCGATTTGTGACATTATGACACTATTTAGGACCTTGAGTGTGGCTGAGATGCACGGGACAGGACTTGGGAAAGTTGCTACGGGGACTGCAGTGTCATTGGCAAAGGTGGCGGTTGCCAGGTGGAAAGCATGACCAGCCATAGCAAAAAAATGTATATTCCTGATTATCGTAAAGTGGGCAGCTGGGAGGAGGTTCTCTTGTTCTTAATGGACTTTATAGTGTCCCAGAACTTGATGGAATTTTCTGTTTTAAAAAACTAGTCCTTGCTTTCCTAACTAACTGTGTGTACCGGTTCCTGACTTCCCTGAAGAGTCGCAGAACTCAAATTGTACAGTATGAAGACAGTACAGTATGCCACAGAAGAAGTAAAGATACATAAAACCACACATGCACCATAACAGATTAGCATTTTTTTACATTCCAAATTATTATGCAAATTATATTTTTTACTGATTTTCCTAAATAGTCAATGCAAATACCAGTCAGTATAATTTTCAAGTCATCAACCGTTAGGGTATAAGTTGAATTTCATTGAACAAACCATGCAATGAAAACAGTATTTTTTTCAAAATCAAAAACTCAAAATGCACTTTTCCAAATTATTATGCACAACAGCGTATCAAAACATTTTATCGGATGTACAGAACTGAAAAATTGTAATTTGTTAAATTTGCATGAATAGGACGTCCTATTTACTGAAATCTAAAGCTATTTCAATCAAACACATCTTAACAGGGCAAGTTGCATGTTAAAGTAGGACCTCCTCTTTCCTACCCAATTCTTGCATCCATTGAACTTGTGAGTTTATGGAGAGTTTCTGCTTAGATTTCTTTGCAGGATGTCAGAATAGCCTCCCAGAGCTGCTGTTTTGATGCAAACTGCCTCCCACCCTCATAGATATTTTGCTTAAGGATTCTCCAAAGGTTCTCAATAGGTTTGAAGTCAGGGTAGGATGGGGGCCACACCATGAGTTTCTCTCCTTTTATGCCCATAGCAGCCAATGACACAGAGGTATTCTTTGCAGAGGAATTTTGCTACACATTTCTTCTTTTTGTACCATGGAAGAAAGTGATCAGTCAGAAACTCTATATACTTTGCCGAGGTCATTTTCACACGTTCAGAGGCCTACCAGCTCTCTCCCCATGATTCCGGCCAAAAACATGACTGAGCCACCTCCTTGCTGATGTCACAGCCTTATTGGGACATGTTGGCCATCCACCAACTATCTACTACTCCATCCATCTGGACCATCCAGGGTTGCACGGCACTCATCAATAAACAAGACTGTTTAAAATGTGTCTTCATGTATTTCTGGGCCCACTGCAACCTTTCTGCTTGTGATCATTGGTTAGGGATGGCAGAATAGTAGGTTTATGCACAACTGCAAGCCTCTGGAGGATCCTACACCTTGAGGATTGTGGGACTCCAGAGGCACCAGCAGCTTCAAATACCAGAGGCATTTTAGCAGCTGCTCTCTTAATCCAATGAATTTGTCTGGCAGTAACATTCCTCATTATGCCTTCATCTGCACAAACCCGTCTGTGATCTGAATCAGCCACAAATCTCTTCACAGTACCACGACCACACTTTTCATGAAATATCTAATGTTTTCATACCTTATCTAAAGCATTGTACTATTTGATGCTTTTCCACAAGAGAGAGATCCTTTTTCTTTCCCATTTTGCTTGAAACCTGTGGCCTGCGTAAAAATGTGGAATGTCCTTCTTAAAGGTGCAATATGTAATATCAATCAAAGCAATAACAAAATACATACTTTGCATTGAAAGAAAACATCACTATACATATATTATATATATTTCTTAGTTGTGTACTTAAATTATCCTAAATGTTTCCACCAACTTTCAAATCCAGAGAAATTTGTAATTTAATTTGAAGACACGGGACGTTTCTTTTTGTCGCCTGTCAATTACGTCATATAATATAGTTGCTCTAAGTTCCAGGGAACCGCCAAACATAACGTGAATAATAGTGGTGCAACGGATCGTCATTGATCCGTGATCCGTTCGGATCAATATCTTCGGTTCGGGACACACGTGATCCGCGGATTGATTACTGAAATAAAAAAGATTTGCGCATGTTCAGTCCGCTCACAGCATGGTCATGGCGAGCGGAGGAACGGAGGAGCTTGGACGTCCCGCGTCATTTAAATCCCCTGTATGGGAGAATTTTGGCTTCCTTGTTAA
>JACXGM010035836.1:0-11562 GCA_016801145.1 Umbra pygmaea | reverse complement strand
AATATCCCATCCTTAATTTGAATAATGCGCCGCAACGCAGCAAAATAAATGCTTATTTCAACAACAGGTAAAATGAGATGTCAATCAGCATCAAACCTCAAGTAGCAAATTAAATTTTGGGGTGGCACCCGGGGTGGCCAATCAGATGTCAGGGGTGTCCAGTGCCCCCCCGGACACCCCTCTGCCTCCGCTACTGTCTATAACACTGGGCTGTCATAGCCTTTCCACCTGACCGTCCACATAGACCCCATTCCTAGGGAACAAATTATATACTGGTGGCATTTGATTATGCACTGGATCACACCATAGCTGAAGTTCAGGCTGAACTTTGGTTAGAGTGGGGTTCACACAGTGGCCTGTAACTCTAGCAGCTCTCCTGGTGGATTAATTACCATTTATAATACATGTTTACATGACAACCAAATACTTAACAAAGTATTTCAATACTTCAAAGAAGGAAGGGTGAAAGGCTAAATTTAGGCGGATTGAAAGCAAAAAAAAATTGGAGACATTTATGTACTTATTCAGGAGGGATCTACAGTAGAACATGAACATTATTATTATTTCAATTAATGTTTTTCACTTTATGGAAATATGACGTGATGACATCAATATTTAGCTGAACCAGAAAAAAAATTACCTTTTCCTCTCAAGCTCCATCTGGTTGGATTGGGAGTGTCAGTGCACAGCCATTTTCAGATCTCTTCAGAGATGTTCAATTGGGTTCAAGCCTGGGCTCTGGCTGGGCCACTCACTGACATTCACAGAGTCATCCTGTAACCACTCCTTTGATATATTGGCTGTGTGCTTAGGGTCATTTTCCTGTTGGAAGATGAAACTTTGCACCAGTCTTAGGTCCAGAGTGCTCTAGACCAGGTTTTCAGCAATGATGTCTCTGTCTCACAGTTCCTGCTGCTAATAAACATGCCCACAGCATGATGCTGCCACCACCATGCTTCACTGTAAGGATGGTGTTGGCCAGGTGATGAGCTGCGCCTGGTTTCCTCCAGACATGACGCTTGCCATTCAGGCCGTAGAGTTCAATATTTGTTTCACCAGACCAGAGAATTTTGTTTGAGTGCTGCAGGTGCCTTTTGGCAAATTCCAGTTGGGCTCTCATGTGCCTATTACTGAGGAGTGGCTTCTGTCTGGCCACTCTACCATACAGGCCTGATTGGTGGAGTGCTGCAGAGATGGTTGTTCTTCTGGAAGGTTTTCAACTCTTCATAGAGAAATGCTGGAGCTCTGTCAGAGTGGCCATCCGGTTCTTGGTCATCTTCCCGACTAAGTCCCTTCTCCCCGGATCGCTCAGTTTGGCTGGGCGGCCAGCTCTAGGAAGAGCCCTGCTGGTTACAATATACTTTAATTTACGGATGATGGAGGCCATTGTGCTCATTGGGACCTTCAATGATGCAGATATTTTTTATACCCTTCCCAAGATTTGTGCCTCTATACAATCCTGTCTCGGATGTCTAGAGATAATACATTGGACTTCATGGCTTGGTTTGTGCTCTGAGATGCACCTCTTTTTCTATGAGTTCAATGGCAGATTGCAAACCAACTTAATGGTCCATATACTACCACCAACAGTACCGTAGTGTGAGGCCAGTCATGGCCCACCCAATTCAAGTCCACCCAAATCAACCCACCACTCTAAGACCTGGAAATATCGCCCATTACACCACCCCACAGCTCTACCCACCCCCAGCATTCCCCACAACCCACTACCTACCCTCCCCCCTAACCTTTATAAACTCATGAATCATCTCTTGAATCATCTTCACAGCTTCCAAGATGGCATAGCCAAGGTCAGACACTTTTACATTGTTTCTCGCCTATAAAGTCTGTTTTTGTCTATCGTCTCTGTTCGTGTGCTCTACTGCTATTTTCCTCGAAACAATTTCTACACTCACTCCAGTGGCCTTCCTCATCCTACTCTCCCCGGATTATCCCTATTTTTGCTACAACCCTGACCCTGGACAGACATCAGCTAACCAACTAGCTGCAACCTATATCAACGCTGAAAGCCGGTACAGGAAGACATCAGCTAGCCTATTAGCTGCTATCATCGTACTGCATATAGCCATGTCGGATAGACTTTCTATTGCACAATAATATACCGGATCTGTCCTCTGCCTACACCCACCAGATTTCTAAAGCTAATCAGCCAGCTACAGATACTAGCTACCTAGCTGGCTAGCTGGCTACCAACTGAGTTAGCTTACCTCTTGGCTAGCTAGGGTCTTGTGCTAACGCCATGAGCCGTGGCTATGCTTCCCCCAGAGACATTATCTCTTTCTTTTTTACTAAATGCCTAGGGTCACCCCCCCCGCACACTAAACCTACTATAACATTATCTCCCCATAGGGCGCTGAATATATTTCACACTGCTCAAAAATCTACTCCACTTTTTCATTCTGCCCAATGTTCTGAATGTCCAATTCTCAAAGCATTTTGCCACACTCTTATTCTGATTTTACTTTGCACATCAGGAGATATTGAGCCAAACCCTGACCGGGTAGCCAATAATGCCAACCCCACCCCCCAGGGGCTCTCTTATGCAGACTTCTGTAGAAGCAAAAATCTTGGGTTCATGCATATTAATATCAGAAGCCTACTTCCTAATATGGATCTAGTCACCGCGCTTGCACATTCAGCCAACCCCAATATCCTAGCCATGTCTGAATCCTGGCTCAGGAAATCCACTAACAACTCAGAAGTATCAATCGGTAACTACAATATTTACCATCAAGACAGAACTATTAAAGGGGGTGGAATCACACTCTATTGTAGACAAGCACTGCAATGCTCTGTTTTCTTGTCTAGGTCCGTGCCGAAACAGTTTGAACTTTTACTTTTAAAAATCCATTTTTCTAAAAATACCATATTTTAGCACCCAAGATTAATGTGCATCCTTGTACATCACGCATAAGTCTTGTTTTGTGTAAAGAAATATCAGCATTGCGCACATCATTACAAAGCGCACATCATTTTTGTAGAAAGGTGACATGCAATCTCCCCTCGCCCAGACCTGCATTAATTAGCACTCAGCTAGTCATTGTGTTACAAATGTTCAACACCCAACCCTTCAAGCAGATTAGATAAAACAAAAACAGCTATTCCCAAAGTGGAGTATCCACATTAATGTTAGTGCATACATTAAAAACTTGTGATAAATGTGTATTTCAATATTCAAACTGGCTTATACATATAAGTAATTTTTTCTTGTCTGAGTAGCCCAGTCTCACTGGTGAAAATGATCACTAACTACTGTCTGTATAAATACAACACAATGTAAAATATCAAATAATTGGCATCCAAACAGATAAACATTAATTATGTACAAGGAAATGCGCTCACTCAAGAGACTTGAAAAATTGTTGGGTGCTAACCTGAATATTGGATAATATGGCTTAATTGATCCAAAACGGAGCAAAGTTGCTCACCAAAGTTAATCACACTGGATGGGATATAGTTGTACACCAATATAAATCATTCACATATGAGGAAATAGATACACATACAAGTTGCTTACACGTTGTGGCTACAAGCCTTCATCAGAGCAAACTTACTAGGACAAAACCTGGGTCTATGTATATAGTAATTAATTGATTATATATCAAATAATATTGAATATTTGATATAGCTGGGGTCAATTTAGTCAGTGTATCACATGACGTGATACATCCCAGAGGCAACAAATATACATATATACACACACTGCCAATATTATTACTGTCTGCCCGTAAAAGTATTATAATCTGAGTCATGAAGTAGATGGTAAATTTTCCAAAATATCAATGTTTTTATAAATGGTAATGTCTAAAAAGTTGATATCCTTTCTAGATCTCTCTCTTTGCTGTACATTTTAAATTCTGATCTGATGAGTTTAGAGAGAAACTCTGTGAGGAGAAAATGTGCCATTACATATCAGTAAGATATAATCTATAGGTTATATATTTTCCAAAGAACGACATGATGGTGATATGGATTTTTTTTATATAGCTAATGTCATTAAACACAAGCAATACCCCCAGCCATGGGTCATCTGAGCCCAGAGTGTTTTGAAAGTCTGGTGATGTACCTGGTGTCCTGTATTGGCCGACGTGATCTTTCAGAAATCTGTGATACTACCATGGACACTTCAAACTCTGTGGCAGTTTCACGGAATTGCATGATGACATAGCAGAGTGTAAACAGCGTAGATTTGGCAGGTTGGCAGGCTGGGAGGCTGGGGATAATTTAAATTAATTATTTTAATTTAAAATAAGGTAAAACAAACATCCATTGTTGTTTGAGTATTGGGATGGAGGAGTACTTATAACAAAATATTAAATTAATGACACAATTAATAGTTACAGTAATAGGTAATCTGTCCAATAAAATGAAAGATTTGGGTGGTAATTTATAAGCTTTGTGTGCACTTATGTGCTGTATAAGTGAGTAGCCTATGTGATCAAACTGTTTATCATTATTTTTCCTTAATTTTACTTTAGCGTTATATATGGTAATTGTCCAGTTTGTAACCTATAGTTTGATTTGCCTACTGGAGTTATTTTCTCAAGTACTCAATAAAAACATCAATTATAGTTTGATTTGATATGTGAAATTATGTTGATATTTATATTTACTAGTTGGCGATTATTTTCGTCAGTGAGACCGGGCTATTCAGACTACCAATATTTATTATCGACCTTATCCTATCAGTAGAGGAAGCCTGGTCTTTCTTTAAGGATGCCTTTCTTGCGGTTCTAAATAAGTATGCCCTTTTCAAAAAAATCCCCACAGCCTGCAACTCTTCAAGGAAACCAGGAACCGGTACATACAGGCAGTTAGAACTGCTAAGGCTAGCTTCTTCAAACAAAAATTTGCTTAATGTAGCACTAATTCTAAAAAGTTCTGGTATACAGTAAAGTCCATGGAGAATATGAACACCTCCGCCCAGCTGCCCACAGCTCTGATGCTGGATTCACACCAGACACGGCAGAAAATCATTGTACAGCATCATAATGAAGACATACTTGTACACTGCAACCAACATTGTAATCAATCTTCCGCATCTACAAGATGGTGGGCACCATTGCATACAACTGTCCTCCTCCAGCAAGGCGACTGGCAGGAGCTTTTTCAGTTTAGTATTGATTGACAATACAAAAACTATCTATTGAGCTGTCAAAGCTTTTTGCAATCCCTTAAACCCATAGGTGAAAGCAACATATTAGCTCTTCCTCTGTGGTACATCAACTTAAGTTTTTGGTGCCATACGGCAAAGCACTGCGCAAGTTGGATAATTTCAACTCTCACGACACACCCGCCACACCGCATCAACATTTTGCCAGATCCGGTAGATTTGCCACAGCAGTGCGCATAGCTTTCTATTGAAAAGAATTGACTTCTGCCACAATGCATCCAGTTTGCTGTGCCTGGTGTGAATCCAGCATAAGTCTACATAATATTGTTACCACTGACAAGGCATCCATAGTTGAGAAATTCAGTAAGCATTTTGCTACGGCAGGCCATGTTTTCCATCTGGCAACCCCCACCCTAACTAACAGCCTGTCTCCCTCTGTAGCATCCAGCCAAAGCCCCCCACGTTTCTCCTTAACCCAGACAGACAATGTTCTGAGGGAGCTACAGCTTCAAATCTGATGGATTAGACAATCTGGAACATTCATTTCTAAATTTGTTAGTGGTAATTATCGCTGCTCCCATCACAGCATTTTTCAAACTCTCCTTTGATCCATCTGAGATCCCTTAAGCTTGGAAAGCTGCTGCAGTAATCTATCTATTCAAAAGGGGGGGAACAGTTTATACCCAAACTGCTACAGACTGATTTCCATCCTGCCCTGCCTCTCAAAAGTCTTCGAAAGCCTTATTAATAAACAAATGGTCACCCATTTCTGTCAGGGATCGGACTGGAACCGAGGGTCAATCCAAATGCAGAGGAACACAAGGTAAATGAATGCAATTCTATTTATTGTGAATAATTACACAGAGAATAGTAAGCATTAGTTGATGACCGGGTGGCTTGTGACAGAACAAGGAGAGTGAACCAGGTGAGTGTTGGTTGCTGTGGTTGATGACCGGATAGCTGAGGCAGAATGAGGTATAGACCAGATGAATGATGATTTGGTGTAGTGGATGACTGGATGGCTGAGGCAGAACACGGTGAGTAATGAGCAGGACGTCTAAACAGGTGAGGTCTGAAATGGAGGCAAGGAGAATCAGGGTGAGAAAACAACATCACAGAAATATATT
Source organism: Umbra pygmaea (assembly GCA_016801145.1). Lineage (NCBI taxonomy): Eukaryota > Metazoa > Chordata > Actinopteri > Esociformes > Umbridae > Umbra > Umbra pygmaea. The sequence continues at coordinate 5,304 of JACXGM010035836.1, read as the reverse complement.
CAGAACTCAGCCTGGCAAGTACTAAGGTAGATATAATATCACTGGGAGCTTGAACTAGAACGCACATATGTTGTACGATAATCTGGCAGGGACTGTTTACCAGATCCTCCCTTAAATAGGGAAGGCAGCAATCAGCCCCAGGTGCTGATGTGGGATAGGTGCTAAGTATCAGGATATAGGGGTGCATTGGTGACACAAAGGACAAGACAAACACAGAGACAGAGGAAAAAGGCACGGAGACCGGCTTAGGAGGACAGGTTCATGACACTTTCGAATCCCATCGCAGCCTCTCTGACATGCAATCTGGTTTCCGAGCCCGTCGCAGGTGCACCTCAGCCACACTCAAAGTCCTAAACGACATCCTAATTGCTATAGATCAAAAGCACTATGGCGCAGCAGTCTTCATTGACCTGGCCAAGGCCTTCGACTCTGATAGTCACAACATCCTCATTGGCAGATTAAAGAGCCTGGGTTTTTCAAAGGACTGTCTTGCCTTGTTCACAAATAATTTCTCTGACCATCTCTGGCTGTCTTTATGGGGGTGCCTCAGGGTTAAATTCTTGGGCCGACTTTATTTTCTGTATATATCAATGATGTCGCTCTTGCCGCAGGTGACTATATGGTCCACCTCTATACAGACAACACAATTCTTTATATGTCCGGGCCCGACGTTGGAGACTGTGTTAAACAACCTACAAGAAAGCTTTGATAACATACAACAATCCTTCTGTGGCCTCCAATTACGTTAAATGTTAAACCTCTCCTAATTGTCAGCATACAAAGGACATATATAAGTGGTTGCATCTTGATACACCCTTAAAACCATAAACAATAAACAGGGAACAAACACAAATAAGTAATCAAAATCAATATGGGGTTATCATTGCTGTTAAGAGTTGTTATTTCCTTTTGCAATTAGCAACAAAATAATTCAGCAATACTCTCTCCTACATGCAACAAGTACATCATCATACATTAAACAGGCCATAATTATTCATATAGTCATACCACTACGGAGGACCAAGTCTGCCAAAATAATAAATAAATAAATATATGCATCAATAAAAATATTTATACATAAAAATAGAAAAATAGAAAATTATACATTTATTAATCAATATTATTTTCATATTTATTTATTTCAGTGATAATTTATTTCAGTTTTTATACATTTTTATATTAATTTATTTCCATATTCTTTTATTTCTGTATTTTTTTATTTCCGTATATATTTATTTCTGTATTTCCAGATCCTTAAGCTAATGAGGAGGCTGTCAATCAAAGCATGTCACAGTGTCACCTTTTTCCCATTGGTTGATCGGTATCAGACTGTGAAGATCGATTTTACATGCCTAGATTACTACGTTAGTAGGCTTCATACAGTCTCTTGCCAGAGATTTGAGTCTTGGCTACCGTAGCTGAAAATGCTAGCTTTGGTTATCATGTGATTATTAACTTTTTCGTGTGGAGGGTCTTGCTGAAAGTTTATTGCAGTAAGCAGCATCTAACGACACAGAAGTCGACTCTGCCGTGTAGGAATTTGGATGAAGTGTGATCATTGCCTTAATTTTTCGATATACGATTCCGTTAATGCCGGAGCAGTCGGACGCCGTTCTCATTGAAGCCTATCCATTTCATCAAAGAATAAAACCGCCAGTGCAAGGTGCCGTTGTCTTTAAAACACAAACACACCAAGTCAACCACACACACACAGAAACTATGTTCGCCGGAGCGAGAAAGCAGCTATGGTAGTTAACGGAGCACAACAGGTGACACCGAAGCCACAAAAACACGCAACTAATCAGCACAGTTAGTTGGATTTTCTGTTTGTGACATTGCATCTCGTTTTGGGGTTGGTGAAAGAATCATTTATCCTACAAACCAACCCTGTGTTGTACCCTTGGTTCCTCCCCAGCTGCGTTTTTTACGTTCACAATCTATTTCTATCACAGACTGTATATATGGTTTCTATCTCCCGCTCTTGGCTTGCTTGCTATGGCTGAACGATTAAGTCCCGCCCTCTCATTAGCTTAAGGATGTAGAAATACGGAAATAAATATATACGGAAATAAATAAATACAGAAATAAAAGAATATAAAAATAAATAAATACAGAAATAAATGATCACAGAAATAAATAAATAGGGAAATAATATTGATTAATAAATGTATAATTTTATATTTGTATATTTTTATGTATATTTGTATGTATAAATATTGTTATTGACGCATATATTCATTTATTTATTTATTTCTTATTTTGGCAGACTTGGTCCTCCATATACCACAACACTGTTTAGAACACAACACAATTATTTTCCAACAAAACAGAACATAATATAATCAGATGTTCTATCTATGCAAACCAAATGTCCCCTTTTGATTCATTGAGGTTTTTTCCTTTTTAGATGTTGTCATTTAAGTTCAGTATTGTTTATTAGGTTATCAGGACACTAACACCCCATACCATCAATATGGTGCATGTTATAATGTCAGCACGCATAATCTTGTTGGTGAGGCATAGTTATAAAGTCAGTTTGATCCTACCATGCATGGATTGCCCTCTGGCTCATCAGCATTACAGCCATGACTCCAAATATAAATATAGCAATAACTTGCAAAACTTGGTAGTTCCCGTTGTCTGTTGCGTCGATCGTCCTGTACTGTATCTTAATCCAAAAACAACAAAACATTACTGACAAAAAGAGGAAACACTAGTGATGGGCATATTGAAACAGGAGCTCTGATGCTCCGATGTAATTTTCAAAGCACAGTGATTCGGCACAATGAGCCGAAGCTTGTATCAAAGTAACCACACCACGTAATTGGTGACGTTCGAAGCTTCAGACTTCACAACATTCTGACTGACAGGTGTTGAAAAGCTTTGGTTCAGTTCGAAAGAATTGATGCATTACCACTGAACCCGATTAATAAAAAGGAAATTGAATCCCTTTACTTTAACAGCTGTCAGTTAAGATTTAAGAAAAGGAGCAATTCGCAAGAGTAGTTTAGATAGCAGTTTGTAAAAGAAGTAAATATTAGAAGCAAATCCCTTGAACACCTCGCTATTTCTCATGTCAACATATACAAATATGTATGGATCTTAATTGGAAGCCAAGATCATGTTACGCTCGGGACCCGCGCAAATGGAATGTTGCGCAACGCACCAAACCCATGCGATAATATTCCGTTAGCCTACTCCCAGTCCGGTCAGTAATATGAACTCGGCTTCCGCAATTAAGATCCACCGACGGAGGCTGACGCAGTAACTGGCCCATCGTCCCCGAGAGGTTCCAATGGGCATTGCTTCATGATGTAAACCTGTACCATGATGTCTGTGAACCCTGTCCGGAGATATCCAATGAAATCTACCAACAACTGAGACCTGATTCTGACACTTATTTCAACCAAGAACATCTCTTATTTACAATATAAATCAATAAGTGAAACTTCAGGGCAGCCTATACATTACACAAATATATTACTACAAATTAATTACTTTAAACAAATTTGCTATTGTAAATTGATAACTGCCACTAATAGTTTGTTGTAATTACCATTCTCACAAAGCCTATGACAACACTTCAGACCTAATAAATATGACTAGATTATGTATGTTTTTCAAAAGAGCAACAGGGTGCCGAGCGTACTTCCAGTTGAGATTCATATTCCAACGTATTGCCCACTGGTAGTACAGGTGGTGTAGCTCGCAGCGCATACTATTGTCATTCATATTAGCTACTTGGTGATGAGTGACAAGTTCGAATCCCTATATAATGTGCAGTGACGTCTCTGGCATGAAAAGCCTGGTGGGGCACAAATTCTGAATGTGCAGCATCCGACTCATCAACGCAACTACACACAAACCTACTTGCACAATGAATCCAAACACAAACCCACATCGTACATGAAATCACAAATGCACACATTAATGTAACGGATTAGCGTAAGTGGAGACAGGGATATGATTGACACTACATCATCAAGAACGGCATTTCATCTTACACAACTAGTATATTACCCAGTTATATAGCATTGCATTACAAATTCAAAAGTATCAAACCTTAGGCTACTATGCTATCATTACGGTCCGCAACTGTAACTATTAACAAAGCAACATTTTAGTGCAGGAAAAACCCATTGCTTTCCAGGGCTTAACCTATAGCTAATCTAACACACCCTATAATAATGCAAAAACAGACTCACCAGTAGCGTTCATTGCTTGAAAAGAAAAGATGCACGCCGATTTTTCATCCGGGCAAACTTGTCAATAACTTTTCTGTCGAAATCCACCAATTAATGAATGAGTTCATTTTCAATGGATAGAATTGCAAGTGCATTTAGCCCTTCCAAGCAAGCCTGATCTGACAGCATGTTACGCACTGCCTCCCCAGGAGGGGAGTGGGATGCTACAACTCGTTGCCCAAACGGTCAGAGATAGGAGTATGAGGTCGTAGGTGCGAGCAAGGACACTAACACAGCAGAGTACCATATAAACAAGGGCTTTTATTATGCCACGGTAATATATACAAGTTGGTAAGTGAGGAGACTGTGGGTACCAAACCAAAGAACTAAACAAAAAGTCCCCCATCCCCTTACCTGTCCTATCTCCCACACAAAACGAACTAAACTGGCACATGGTCAAGGCACCCTACCCAAACTTACAGCAGGTGGCCCATACCAGGTCTGACTAGTGTGCTTTAGACAAGGGAGTCCCCTACGGGCAAGATGTACACTCCGGAGCAGCTCTAGGCTAAATCTCCTCACTCCCTGTGAACAAAAGGAATAACAAAAAGAGGATTTTTAGCACTAACAACATACACACACCATAGGCCTACCACTCTCTCTAACAAATATCCAAAACAAACCTCTCACTCTAACAACTAACACTAAAGTACACAATACACAGCTCACGAATATACCACAATTCTGTATGTACACTGCAACCTCACACAGAGCAACCTTACACCACCAGAGAGAGAGAGCGAGAGAACAAACTACTACTGTGCCGCTGTTTTTATTGACCTAGCCAAGGCGTTTGACTCAGTCAATCATCGCATCCTTATTGGTAGACTCCGCAGCCTTGGCTTTTCCAATAACTGCCTTGACTGGTTCACCAACTACTTCTCTGACAGGGTTCAACATGTCAAATCTGAGGGTCTGTTGTCTGGACCTATGGATGTCTCTATGGGGGTGCCACAGGGTTCGATTCTTGGGCCGACACTTTTTTCTGTGTATATTAATGAGGTCACTCGTGCTGCTGGTGACTCTCAGATCCACCTCTATGCAGATGACACCATTCTAT
>JACXGM010035835.1:0-11562 GCA_016801145.1 Umbra pygmaea | reverse complement strand
CCTTTAACAATCGACGCCTGATTTTAAGCTTCCAACAAATAATAAATATAATATTTAAATATTTAATATAAAAATAATATTTTTTCTCAGAGAAAATTATTTTCTTTGCCAGATTTCGCTCATCCATGTCGTAAATTCTAAGGGCGAGGCCTCTAATCAATGCAAATTTGTGGGCGGGTTATTTAAATTACGATGGTTTATAACCGTCTGATTTATCAACAGCCGCTCATTCGTACGCTGGAATTGGAGTGATACGAAAGTTTTGTAAATCACACGTGAGTCTCGTCGTAAGATGATTTCTGCGCTCAAATCTACACTGGTTTCTACGCACGTTTGATAAATGAGGGCCATTGAGCCCATCCAAAGATTCCTTGAGCGTTTGAGGAGCATGGATTATGTAAAGGATAGTTTCTACTCTAACGAGAGGAACGGCTGGTCCAACCTGAATGCACTTTTAATGCACTCCCTTTCACATTTCAAATATTTTTACATGACCCCATGCAAGGGACCATTTTTGGACGCCCTGTCCCCAACACTCAAAAATATTGAATACAACTACAAATAGCAGCAACTCTACCAACCCGAAAACATTGATATGGACTTCAGCATGTTTTTGTGGCAGTCAATGTGACTCAGGGAAGTAGGTTAGAGGTTTATCTGCAACCTTGAACCAGCTCATTACACCACGACAAGAGCCAGCTGTATCATCAGCTAGGAGAATTTTTTTCAAATCAAAACCACTCAGAAACTGTAATACATTTAACGGACAAATATTTAGGGTATATTGAAGTTTTGGGTTCTAAATCATGGAATTGTCACTTGGATTGAGGCAAAATGTGTGTTAAGCTGCCATTAAATAGGCAAGGAAGATAGCTGACTGTGGTGTGGTAATCATACAGGAAAGTGTAAAAGAAGTTCCACCAAAACATCTTGGAAGAGTAATTGCATGCAAGCAGATGATGGAATCTGGCGAGAATTAAATAAATATAGCAAAACCTGCAAAATTGGATGGCATTAGATGGCAATGTATACCAGAGATTTATCTTGTACCTGACTGATTGATTAGGCCCCTAATTGGTTAGGATCTCCCCTCACCTGGCAGTCTAGGTCTTAATTATGCACTAATTAAAAGGAAAGACCAAAACCCAGCATACACTAGGCCCTCTGTGGAACTGGTTTGACACCTGTGTTTTAAAGGAACTAAGATCTATCACAGTTTCAAAATGTCTCAAGCTGTGAATCATCTAGTTGTCTAGTGTTTAAAACGCAAAGACTAAAAATCCTCTGATCTGGCTTTAAGAGCAATTGAAGATGCATTCTGGGACATTTGGTCACTGGTTGTAGAGCTGTGTCTACTGTCATATATGTGTCAATATGTGCACAACGTTATCAAAACAATGTGCCCTTTCACTAATATCAATTGAGATATGATAGTGATTGTATTTATGGAATACATATACATAATGTTAAAAGTTTTCTTTTTTTATAACAACATATTAAACATCCAGTCCAAAATGTGACACATAAAGCAAAATCATTTGAAATATGTATTTTAAATGTCTTTTCAACCAGAAAGATCTCTTTTTAACATATTTTATTCAGCGGAAAGGATTTTCTTTATTCAGTCCCAGACTACATCTTTAAAAGACCCCTTAGGTAAGTAGGTTATTGCAACACAATACTTTGCAATCAATCAATTAAAAGCATATATTATTAACTTGATATTGGGATTAGATGGCATATTTTTACCAAAACATTTTAGAAGTTGTATTGCTATTATTGTTGTCTCGTTAACCCAATTCTATATTATTTCAGATTTTCCACCACTCAGTACCATGGTCAGGGTTCATTCCACAAATGAAATGAAATTTCCTCTCCCTGTAAATGACAATAATTTGAATTCCAGGTCAGTGTTTATATTCAGAGACCCTTCAATTCCAATCATTTCCAGTGTTTCATTTCCAATTGAATATTAAAATAGTGGGCATCAGATGACTCAGTGTTTAGGGCCAGAAGGATGCCAGTCAATTCCCAATTGGGGCAAATGTTGTTTTGCCCTTGAGCATGGCACTTTACCTTAACCCTTTAATGTCCTCACCACGAAAAAACACCTCGCCACAACCATTAAAGGGTTAAGTTGCTCGAGGGGATGTCTCTGTACATAATGTAGGTCGTTCTGAATAGGAGCGGCTGCTAAATGACTAAAGAGTAAATTGTATGAAGTGAATATGATCCTCAGCAATTTGTACAATTGCTAATGGCTTTTTTTTACCAACAGTTCTTAGAGGATGTATTGCTATTATTGTTGTCTTGTTAACCCAAGTCATTATGTGATTTGCAGTCTGCGTGTTATAGTCCAAACAGCCAGGTAATTATGGAAATATAGAATTACAAGTCACAATTATTTAATATATAAATCTTGTCATTTTTTGTACTCTGAATGCATTAACTGGGAAATGTACAAATATTTAATTTCAAGTTCAAGGATAATTTTTCCCTCAATTCAAATTGAATTTCAAGTCTACAACTTTGTGAATTTTAATTGTAATTGATTCCAACCCTGCACAATAGTGGCTATACACTATAATTCAAGAGTACAATAAACCACACAAAACAATGACAAAGACAGCATTGTCCAGGAATTCTAATGTGCAGAGGAAGTTGAGGTTAGTTAATAGTAAAACAGCTGATCTAGATTAGATTAACTGATCTGACCACACCAACTTGTGCCTTCATAACAGAACCAAGACAAGTAAATTCAATACTTTCAAAATCAGGTTACCATGTGCTTCAGCTTAGACTGTGGATATTGTAGTGTAAAAAGTTTTCATTTTGTTATTTTATGTGTGCTGTGCTTGTTTCAACATGTGAAACTGAACATTTTGATCGTGTTGAATAGCTCTATAGAAGACTAACCTAGGTCTTCTAAAATCTGGAAATGACAGAGGGAAGGAAATACACAAGACAAAGGTCCTTGCCAATTTATTCATTAAAGGTTACTCACTGTAATTATAGAAAAAAGGAATTGAATTGAATTTAGCACCCAGTTATTATTTTTGATGCATTATCCATGTAATGTGTGAAGAATTACGTTTTGCCACTTCATAATTGTTTTAATCTTATCATGTTTCATAATTTACAATGCAGCCAATTAAACAAATTTGAGTGCTTGTACAATACCAATCCCAAGGTGTGATTGTGTGGGTTGAACCTATTTGAAATTGCCAAATGTATTTGCAAGAGGGAAGTGTCCTAAATAACTACTGTAATTGTGTTGCCATGTTTTGAAAAGCCTAGGAAAGAAATATGGTTATTGTTTTGGACCTTATACTGTGGTTGATATTGGGAATTACTGGGGTTAATTTGGTGCAAAGAATGTTTCCTAAAATGTTGAAACATTGTGTTAGTCTCAGCACTGGTAAAACAGGTTTTGTAATGTAAGTAGTTGTATTTAGTTTTCCATTGTGGTATGTTGATTATAAATAAACAAAAAACTGTATGTGAGCTCACTTTACATTCTAAACTGAGACCTGTCTCCCCCCCTTTTTTAAAGAAATATTTTGAGATATTACCTCATCAAGGTGTTTGTTTTATCTGAAACTAACCTCTTAACAATATTTGCTGTCCTGTGAATTTTATTTGTAATAAAATGTTTAATAAATGAGGAAAATAAAGAGGTTTTATTTGTGTCCAAAAACTGAATCACAGAAAAAAGATTAGACATAGGTCTAAAGCATTTCATACTAGGAAGAGAACTTATTAAATAGTGCATCGATAATCTGATCATGTAAAGATGCAATTACTTATTTAACATTTTCATTTGATTCTCTTCACCCACCAATGTTAGTACTTACAGGCAATCTGATGAATATGTCTACACTTGAATCATCCAGGTCAAAACATTCTTATATAACAGGGAATAATGAACTTCTCATTGCTGGAACAAATCAACATGTCAAGTACCTACATACTTACGTTACTTTGTTTTTTAACCCTAACTGTTGCCATAGTAATCCTCCACATGGAGGAGAAGGTATTTCATTGGCCTTGAACAGTTGATTCTGTTATGTGTTAATGGCTGCTAATCAGACTTCACTGAGTGATTTCACCAGGCTTCTCATCTCAGCATCGGAGGCTTTGACAGACTCATGTGAAGTTCTCTGCTCTGAGGGCAGAGCGGCCCTCACAGACATACATGTGAGTGTGTCCCTGCTGCAGTCAAAGGTCCCCACACAGCGGTGCACCTGCCCTCGGATCAGCCTGGGCAACGTCAACTCCTGGTGGCGACAGATCAGAGATGGAGAAGAAATAAAGTGGAGACAGCCAGAACAACACTTAACTTAAATGGCTCATCACCCTATAGATGCAATACTGTTTGAAAATTCATATCCATAGCAGATAAACTACACTGAACAAAAATATAAATACAACACTTTTGTTTTTGCCCCCATTTATCATGAGCTGAACTCAAAGATCTAATACTTTTTCTATGTACACAAAGGCCTATTTTCTCAAATAGTGTTCACAAATCTGTCTAAATCTGTGTAAGTGAGCACTCCTCCTTTGCCGAGATAATCCATCCACCTCACAGGTGTGGCATATCAAGATGCTGATTAGACAGCATGATTATTGCACAGGTGGGCCCTAGGCTGGCCACAATAAAAGGCCACTCTAAAATGTGCAGTTTCATCACATAACATAATGCCACAGATGTCGCAAGTTTAGAGGGAGCAAAACTGACAACTCCCACGCAGTGATTTAAAGCCACAACAGGTGGATTCAGCACCATGGCCAGCTCCACAACCTAAGGAATGGGGCGCAGATGGCTCAGTGGGTAGGGAGTCAGACTTGTGGTCAGAAGGTTGCCAGTTCGATTCCCGACTGAGCCAAATGTCGTTGTGTCCTTGGGCAAGACACTTTACCCTAATTGCTCCCAGGTCGTTGCTGTAAATAAGAAACTGTTCTTAGTCAACTTACCTGGTTAAATAAAGGTTAAATTAAAAAAAATTAAAGAAATCACAAACAATTTAGAAAAGTCCAACTTTTTTAAACCAATAATTACTTTAGTATACAATACGAGTGACAACCTATCATACTGAAAAGTGCATCCCCAAATCCAACTGATCTGCTGCGCACCTGAAACTCATTTCAAATGGGAATGTGATTGGTGACTGAGACATGGGGGGGTGTTTGGATTATTAATATTTGTTATGATTGTGAGTGTCTGTTTGCTTCAAATCTGCAAAACAAATGGTGTAAGTTTCACTTTAAGTGCCAGTCCTCTTGGCCTGTGGCATAGCTTGAAGGGTCAATTTTGTGTTAAACATCAACGCCATTGGTCTGAATCCCGTGTACTAAGTTAGTGAACTTCGTAGCATTTATCACTGATGTGCGGCCACACAGCTCCTCCAAAACAGACTTTTAATTTGCTCTAAATAGAAAATACGAATGTCACTGATCTAATCAAAACAGTAGCTGAAGGATTTTAATATAGAAAACCCTAATAACAAATCTAACTGTGCAAAAAACATCTATAATTATGTAGAGCAATAGGAAGTCAATATAAATGCACTAAACATCTTGAACCCAACACCTGCATGCCCCAGCGAATCAGAGCTACAGTAGGGCTTCATGCAAATATGAGCCACCGTCCAACTTTGTCCAGAACCTCCAGCACGAGGCAGTGCTAATTGGCATAGCAGTACCCGGAACCTATCCAGGGAGTTGCAGAGCTGCCGACAAGGAAGGTTTAGAGGGAAACTGGAGAAGACCAATTAAGGGGAAAAGTCGCAAACAAAAATGGCCCACTGAATTGTGAATTCATATAGTTGCAAACATATACTGTAGATAATGAGCTAACATTTATTGTTAAAACCGGATTGGTTTACTGCAAATAAAAGAAGTACTCAGGGAGTTGTCCTAATTCTGACTAAAAACGAAAACACCAGAAGAAGGCTACAGTATTTACATCAAAATAGATTTCTATGTTTTGCTCCACTGCTGGTTGTATTTTGCTCAAATAACCAGATCAGCCTTTTTGCTACTGACTGAAACCTGAAGTGTGTAAAACCTCAGTCACAGTATTCTCAGAACTAGACATGTAGAATAGGGTGCTCATGTGCCTGGGGTTTCATGGTTTTTTTGGGGGGGTTATTTTGAATTTGAAAAACCAATCACTGTTCAATAGCGGATCTGTTCAATACATATTAATTAAAATAATTTTCTCCTCAACTAATTCCTATCCTGTGTTTGTCTCAATTTCCTGTATAAGTGTTTCTCTGACTCACATTTTCATAGAAGACACACTGGATCACGTCCTTCCCATCTCTTATCAGGAAGTTTTTAGCTCCATGGGACCCAACAGTGACCGCAGAATCAAGAGTACCTGTGGGACGAACGCACAACGCTATGTAACAAAAACAGGAGCTTTTTGTAAAGAATGTAATAGTTCCTCCAATATTAGTGAATAGACATGATAACGAACCAAAAACCTCAAACAGGTACAGAGCCCGGTCCTTGAACTGGCTCCAGTGTCTCATGCCACTGACGACAGCTGTCAGGATCCTCAGGGACCTCTCAGCTACTGGTTTGACCTGGAACACAGGTGGCATCTTCCCAACATGGGGAACATTAATGCCTTAATCAATCATTTAGCCATAGCAATAGAATGATAGAAAGGCCATTGAACTGCTTGGTGTGGTCATTAGATTAGTACACAACAAAATGTTGATTGTTGTTAGTTGTCACGCTGACAACACGGAAATCAGGTTAATGCGGAATAGGCCGCTAGAACTTGTAATGGAATGGTACATGTAAAAATGGCTGCCGCTCTGACCATTCTGCTACATTGATTTGAATGGCCTTTCTATCCATTCTATTTCTATGAATCTAGCACTGTACGACATAACATTTACACAGCTAGTATGATCAAATAGTTTACAGCTACAATGAATGATGAATGTTAACTTACAGTTTAACGCATGCTCCTCTTCACATTCATGCCCCAAAGCATCAAACGGTACACAACTTTATAACAAATTAACCCCACATTACATTTACGTCATTTAGCAGTCTCTCTCATCCAGAGCGACTTCGTGTATACAGGGACATCCCCTGAAGCTTGGTGTAACTTGGTGTAAAGTGCCTTGCTCAAGGACACAACATAATGTGGCTAATGAGTCCAGTGAGCCATCTGATGCCCCCAAAACATCACTTTTCAAATAACGAAATCTTAATTTACACAGAATTAGTACATGCTCTACCTGAGGCTGAAATGCATGTTGACTTTGATGTGTGTGTCTACTGTCCTTCATCAGCTGTTTCTGTGACCCACTGCTGGTCCTAGATTTAAACGTCCAGGTTGTGTCCTGCTTCTGCAGTCCAGGACCAAGACTTGGTTTGCATGTAGGACCAGGACTTGGTCTGCTTGGAGGGGGAGGGAGTTTAGACTGCCGGGGGTAAACAGGAGGCTCTGGTGGGTTTGCCTGTACCTGTCTGTAGTCTGCTTGTTGCTGCTGACCCATTTGAGAGTAATAACTTAAGGGTACTAGCTTGCCATGTGCATTTCCACTGCTGCCAGGGGCATTGGACACGCTCTGTCTGGAATTTGTAGAGGCTCCATAGTCCTGCCTCCCAGCTGGCTGTTGCTGGACCACCTGAGCGCTGGACATTCAAAATGGGATTGCATAACTCAGATTAAAATAGTGTTAATGTACTGTATAGTATGTAGACTTATCTATTATCTTATTTAGCAGTATGTATAAAAAAGACAATAAAGAGATCCAGAGAGATCTGTCAGTTCACCATACCCTGTATTCCCAGTTTTGTACTGGTGTGTAAAACTTCTACCCTCAGGTGCCTGTGCTCGGCTGCTAGGACTGTGGGCCTGTAGTTGAATCTGCTGTTGGATGCCTTGTCTGTTCCACTGGCTTCTCTGAGCAGCGAGTGCAGGACAACTTGAGGCTTGATCTTGGACATGTCCTGTGTTACCTGAGTAGAGTTTGATATAAACACATTTCTTTGCATATAGCGCCATCTAGTGATGAAGATAGATGAGAATCTATTTCTTTAAAATTCAAAACACAAACATTAAATAATGATACTATCAGCATTATCCATAATTCAATACTCTTGATAGCTACTATAGAATCACATGAGAATTAGTATGTATCTTACACGATGTGTTGGGAGATGAAGCAGAGCTGTGTGTGAACATGGACCAGCATTCATTCTCTGATGGATTAGATGTCAAAGGCAGCCTGCTCCTTTTTTTCTGGTTAAACAGAGGCACAGAGAGGCAACCTAGAAAGCCAATGGTTATGAAATATTGTTCTCTTTTTCTCATTACAGTACAATGCCTCAAATTAATGCTAATTTAATGTCACAAACTTACAAACCTGCTGTAGGTCTGGCCTGCTGGTTTTCATATCTTCGCATCTTTTTATATTTTCTTTCACTAAAGTAAAATGAATTTGAAATAACAATAATAATTTAAACAGCAGTGCCACTGCACTGGGCCTACGTGGGTACGTACAGCAGCTAGCTACATATGAATTAAATAGCTAGTTCTTATTTTTACTTTTGCTGTACTTACAACAACTACAGCACAATCATAAAAATGTATGGTTTAGTTATTTTAAATGAAATACGTCGAATGTAAAACTGTTTGCTATAATGTCTAGCTACTGTAGCTACAGTACAGTACATCAACAGCTTTCAGTGTTAAATAGGTCAGGACGTCACTCTCCTGTCAGAGCTTGATTCTGGCACGCGCTAACAACCGCAATTTCTGTCAGACTAGATTTATTAACTTGCGCTTGGAAGTCTTATTACTTCTCAGGGTAGGATGGCTTATATATATTTTTTCTGTTTTGGTGTGGGCATCGTAGATATACACATAGATATCCATTATAAAGGCTAGATGTCTCGTCAGCGCTGCTGGCCAATGGAGGTCGACGTCTGCACCCGGCGGCCATCTTGCCACAGACAGCTCGCTTACTCATAACATTGTGTGTTAATGGTGCATGTACTTTGAAATAACCATAACATGTTCAATTTTCTACCGATTTTCAAACGGTTTGGTTTGTTAAAAATGTCAGAGATGTAGTTATGACACTGCATACTTTTAGAAAAAATTGCATATTATATATAAAGCTTCCAGAATAATAGCCACGTTAATAACATTTGTAAGAAACTAAACCGTTTGTAAATCCGTCAAGATTTCAGCGAGATTAGAGTATTTGTGATCACTCACCTTACATTAGGTACCATAGAGCCCACCAAGCTTGCCTGTCACAAGATGGCCGCCGGTGATGACGTTAGAGACTCAGCCATAAGTCATCTAGCCTTTATAATGGATATCTATGGATATACATATGTATAGATATACATATAATGTATATCTATGGTGTGCATTACCAGAGAAGAGCATGAAAGGATTGGCTAATTCTGTGTCGTCATCATGATATTTTCCCGCAAAGCATTTTGGGAATCTGCGGCACAAACTTAAGGCACCCATGTTAACCATGGATGTATTAAGAGAACTGGATAGAGCGGGGGCCCGCAAGATGGCGGTGTGAGTACATGTACGTTTCGGAGCTGTTCACCTTCAGACTTGCATATTAGTGAAACATAGTTACTTCATGCATATTGTTGGAGGTATTTTAGTGCAATGTTGAGTGCACCGTATTAATTTATTGTTAAGCTCATATCATGTAGAATTCTCGCCTCTTAACGACACACGTGGGAATAAACTAGATTACCACAACTACGGCAGCATGCAGGTATCGACGGACAATCCGCTTATGAACAATCTACATGACCACTGCATGGCAGTTGCACCTGTGATCTCCCTTGGGGACCCAGAGCTCGCCCCTCTCCTCATAACTCCTTTTACAACTCCATCTAAACCTCCTGCACCGAAGAAAGTGAAGTCTCAGCACTCTTTGGATCTAGACAGTGAAGGTATTGTAGAGAAAATTTCAGCCATGTTCAACACGAGAATCGACTCTCTAGAAAAGAATGTGGAAAAAATGATTTCCAACAATACACTGAAGATTGAGTGGCTAAAGAAGACTGTTGATTTTGCCTGCGCGGAGATCCGTGAAGTGAAAGGTAAAGTGACACATATTGATGACCGAGTCAACATGGCGGAGAAAAAGACGAGCCTACTGGAACAACGAATTAATGAGCTGGAAAACTATTCACAACGGTGGAACCTGCGACTATACGTTATAGCTGAAAACAAAGACCAGAACATCCTCCAAGAGGTTATACACATCTGTCAATCCATCCTGCCGGAGCACAAGGCCAAACTCCCTGATGTTATTGACTCAGTACACCGTCTTGGCCAACTAAAGAAAGATCCCACCAAGCCTCGAGGGATAATTCTACAGTTTGGTGCCCGTATATACCGCGACGCTGTCTAAAAAGCTGCAAAGAATTCCTCCTTCCTTCAAAACAACAAGCTACGTTTTGCCGAAGACCTGTCACCAGCAGTCAGAGAGCGAAGGATGCAGCTATGGCCACTGGTGGCCAAAGCACGAGAACAAGGGAAAACTGCTTACTTCGTGGGAGGTCGAGCCTTTGCTAACGGTGCTGAACTGTTTCCAAATACCTGAAAGTGGTAAACGGCACACCTACTAACATGTGCCTTAAGCCAAGTTTATCACATTATTTTTGCTGTTGAGCACTTTATTGACACTCAACTTAATATGTTTACAAGACAACATCTGTTACATCCAGTCATTTTTTTGCAATATTCTATAGGCTGACTTTTATATATCTATTAATTGCTAATGACTGGTATGTGTTAATTTGTTGACTTTGGTTTCATTTCTACACTAAGTTTCACTAAACATTTATCTTAAGTTTAATGGTGCAGCTCCTTACAGTAAGGTTAAAGTCTAGTTTCATCCAAACTTCACTTCTTACAGTGTTCTATCTGTTGTTGTTAATATGTCTTTATCTATTTTTACTCTCAATGCCAGGGGGATAAGTAATATTGTTAAGCGCAAGGCGTTATTTTTGTTTGTCAAGCAGCACAACTTTGATTTCTGTTTCATTCAAGAGTCACACTCCATTCCGGACGATGGTAGATTATGGAGATCACAATGGGGGAACGATCTGTGGCAGGCTCATGGGTCTGAACATTCTGCTGGTGTTATGACCCTAAAATATAATTTTCCAGGGTCTATTCTTTTATCTGTCAGTGATACATCAGGTCATTTTATTTTTCAAGTGTTAACCATTGAAAACTTTACTTTGATAGTTATTAACATATATGGCTATAATTCCAACTTCGAGAACAACATAATGCTAGAAACCTTAGAGAAACATATACAAAATACCCTAAATAACTTTCCAATTTCAGGTTTAGTAATAGGGGGGGATTTTAACATGATTCTAGATCACAATACTGACAGTTGGCCTCCACGTGTTTCCACTGCAGTAAATGATAATTTTTTGCATAAATAATTTTAAGTTAACTTGATTGATGTATGGAGGTTTAACAATCCTAACATAAATGCTTTTACTTGGAATAATAGAAATGCCACCAGACGT
>JACXGM010035834.1:0-11602 GCA_016801145.1 Umbra pygmaea | reverse complement strand
TGGTGCTGTGATTGTAGTCAGGAGAGCTCTGTTTCCATTGATAAGGTGGTGCTGTGATTGTAGTCTGGAGAGCTGTGGTTCTGCGGAGCTGTGGTTCTGAGGGACAGTGGTTCCTCAGGGTTGCGGACTGGATGTGGGAGGCGACAGCAGCCTGAGGTTGCTATGGTGGTGCTGTGATTGTAGTCAGGAGATCTCTGGTTCCATTGATAAGGTGGTATTGTGATTGTAGTCAGGAAAGCTCTGTTTCCATTGACAATGTGGTGCTGTGATTGTAGTCAGGAGAGCTCTGTTTCCATTGATATGGTCGTGCTCTGATTTTAGTCAGGAGATCTCTGGTTCCATTGATAAGGTGGTGCTGTGATTGTAGTCAGGAAAGCTCTGTTCCCATTGATAAGGTGATGCTGTGATTGTAGTCAGGAGAGCTCTGTTTCCATTGACAATGTGGTGCTGTGATTGTAGTCAGGAGAGCTCTGTTCCCATTGATAAGATGATTCTGTGATTGTAGTCAGGAAAGCTCTGTTTCCATTTAAAGGTGGTGCTGTGATTGTAGTCAGGAGAGCTCTTTTTCCATTGATTGGGTGGTGCTGTGATTGTAGTCAGGAGAGCTCTGTTTCAATTGATTGGGTGGTGCTGTGATTGTAGTCAGGAGAGCTCTGTTTCCATTGATTGGGTGGTGCTGTGATTGTAGTCAGGAGAGCTCTGTTTCCATTGATAAGATGGTGCTGTGATTGTAGTCAGGAGAGCTGTGATTCTGCATGGTGCTGCATCTGATATGTTGTGGTTTGGGTTCTGCGGCGCAGTGGTTCTGAGGGACAGTGGTTCCTCGGGGATGCGGACTGGATGTGGGCGGTGACAGCAGCCTGAGGTTGGCAGGGCTTGCGAGGTCTTCCCAGCTGCTTCTCAGTGAGAAAGGGAGAGTGTGGAGTGTGGCTCCAGCTGTCTCTCTGGGTGTGCTCCAGGTCCTAACACACACAGCCCCAGAAAGCCACGGGCCCTGGGTCCATTATGACAGCCGGCTCTCTCTATTTAGGCCACAAGCTTCCACCAAGGTCCACATGGCTTTGAGCTAAAGTAGTAAAGCAATACATCGCAGAACCCCGCCACAGCCTGGGTTAGAGTCTTGATGGTTCTATTTACTGGTCCGCGAGTCCCAGCATTATTCTGGCTATGGGAGGATTGTTCCGCTGGGATTTCCTTAACTCATCGTGCTGTATTGGTTCCCCCAGGCGTGTTGTACACTTGCATTCTATCTAAGGTCATTAGTCGAGGAATTATGTTGGGATGTTCAACTTTCCTGAGCCACCTGGGAGTTGACAAGGCTGTGATTGGATACCACAGAAAGAGGTAAAATTGAAGGATATGTTCGAGAATAAGAAATTGCGCCTTATAGGGAATAAAGAGCCATTATGAGTTGAACATCCTGTTACAGCCCTGGAGAGGGGGCGTGGCTAGAAGGGATGGAGCTCATGTCAAAGTGGTAGGAAACTACCGCAAGTGTTTAAAGATCACCTAGATATGGATTCGGACCAGACACTAGTATAATTTCATTCTGATAGAATTGTTTTACCCTTACAAAATAGATGTTAACGTTGTAGGTTCACCTTGTAGTTTTTGGGACGAATATAATTGTGCAAAATGCTGCGACATTCAACCTGATCCCCTACTCTAACATTAGTTCTGTAAACTTAGTCAGGAGCAGTATCCTACTACGGACAGCACAGCACTGCTCCGCGGAGTGTGAGGGACACTTCAATGCATAGTAGATTGATGAACTTGCATCCAGCAATGGTATTGTAGTACTCATTTCTCCTACTCAAAATATATTTTGACATATAAAAAAAGGTCAGGTTAGCACCTCTACAACCTGGAGTTCTAGACCATACAGCATGTCCATGCTTCCATGACCCAAGGGCAGTAACGTTTACTAAAATGCTGCTCACCCATCTTAATAAACACAACATTCTTACACAGAGTTTCTGTTACTAGTTCTCCCATCTGGATTTGCCATCCAGACAACTAGCTTTAATTGTATTTGACTAGCCAACTTAATCATTTCACCCTACAGCTAGCCCACTGGTTAGCTACTATTATTGGCGGAATATTCCAGTATGAGAGTAGGATGTCCCACAGACCTGCCTTGTGATTGGTTGTTGTGGAGAGGTTATGTAGCCTTTTGAACACCAATACCTCTGGGTTCCCACAGACCTGCCTGGTGATTGGTTGTTGTGGAGAGGTTATCGCGCCTTCTGAACACCAATGCCTCTGGGTTCCCACAGACCTGCCTGGTGATTGGTTGTTGTGGAGAGGTTACCGTGCCTTCTGAACACCAATGCCTCTGGGTTCCCACAGACCTGCCTGGTGATTGGTTGTTGTGGAGAGGTTATCGGGCCTTCTGAACACCAATGTCTCTGGGTTCCCACAGACCTGCCTGGTGATTGGTTGTTGTTGAGAGAGGTTATTGCGCCTTCTGAAGACCAATGTCTCTGGGTTCCCACAGACCTGCCTGGTGATTGGTTGTTGTGGAGAGGTTATCGCGCCTTCTGAACACCAGTACCTCTGGGTTCCCACAGACCTTCCTGGTGATTGGTTGTTGTGGAGAGGTTACCCTGCCTTCTGAAGACCAATGTCTCTGGGTTCCCACAGACCTGCCTGGTGATTGGTTGTTGTGGAGAGGTTATCGCGCCTTCTGAACACCAATGCCTCTGGTTATTCCAGTGATCCAACAGTGTATTTGTGTTCCTGTGTTTTCTCAGACATTTATACAGCCTCATTCCGTGGCCTGTGGAGAGTCTTCTGAGGTAAATTCTGTGTGTGTGTGTGTGTGTGTGTGTTTGTCGTGTGTGTGTGTGTGTGTGCAGGGAGTTAACATTTATCTTAAACTGATTAAACACTGCAGGCGTCTTTACAAATATTCCCTCGTTCCTTTCAGCGCAGATGTAGGAGAACAATAACAGTGTGGAAATGAGGACTGTGTGTGTGTGTCTGTGTGTGTGTGTGTGTGTGTGTGTGTGTGTGTGTGTGTGTGTGTGTGTGTGAGTGAATGCAAATAAGTAATTGAACTGAAAAGGAAGTGGCTGACATCAGCAACTGTCTGAATGCCGGATTCTGGTTAAGAACTGGAGTTGGCTGTATTTTTGTAGTGTTGAATATTGATCGCATTTTAATAAATATGCCATTCACTTCCTGATTAGCACATTGTGGACCTCTGTTGGTGCCGTGGCAACCCGGTGAGGAAACTGAAGGGAAGTTGCCATTTCCAGAATTCAAGGATACGCTGAAATAATTCAGATTGACATGGAAGACGTGTCACACTTAGAATGCCTCACTCAACACGTGTCTGCACAAAGACACACACCCTGTATTGATTTGTCTTTGTGGTATTACTATAAAATATATTAACCCATGGTAAATTATAATTTGCCAGTCCTTTTATAATGCGATTCTTAGGCTTTGGGTTAAAGTTAGGCTCAGGGTTCTAATGAGGTTTAGGGTTAGATTTAGGCATTAAAGGTTATGATTAGGGTCAGGTTTTTGTTAGCCTATGTTAATTTTAAACTTAGAGAAAATTCGATTTTCATGCAAATACACTTTAGTCCCAGAAAATGTCTAGACAATGATAGTAAAACAAAACCCAGAATGTGTTCCTGTATGTCTGTGCCTGTGTATGTGTTAGGTTGGTAAACACTACGCTCAGTGCACCAATATCCCAGCGGCCTGGTGTTGTCTCACTGCAGAACAGAACTGTCAACTATGACTGTTTAGCGCTCTCTAGAGAGAACTTTCATAGGAGAACAAAAATGACGTGAAAATACAGAGAGAAACACTGTGAATCACACTGTTTCACGGCCGATAGCCACTCTAAGTGAATGAAGCATGTGTCAACTGTACAGTAGTACTATTGTTAATTGAAATGCAAAGTTAAAGACGTCTAAAGATTGTTATTTTGAAATATATTGGTCTTGAACAAATTACACTGTATCGTTATGGGAATTGTACCAACAGAGGTCTAAAGTACCATATCTTTCAATATTACAAGCTCTCATGGTTGAATCATGGTACATTGGCATATGTAACTACTCACCTCTCCACCTGATAGCTGATGTGTGGTGAGCGTTCTGGCGCAAAATGGCTGCCGTGCATCACCCAAGTGGGTGCTACACATTGGTGGTGGATAAGGTGGGCTTTTCCCCTCACTGTGTAAAAGCGCTTTGGGTCTTTAGGAAGAAAAGCGCTATATAAGTGGTATGCATTATTATTATTATTAAGTCTGTTGATGATGTCAGAAAGAAATTCTGTTAATGAAAACGTAATTCTTTACGAAGTGACTGTAGACTCGCTTCAGGCGCTAACTTTTATGATATGCTACGTTGGGAGCTTTGGAAGGATGAACGATGTATGTTGACACAATCCTGATGACCTCACCGGGAGATCCTGTTCAGTGGTCAGTTATTTTTCACATTAAATGTCTTGAAGTGAACATTTCATCTGAATTATTATTAGTATTAATTATTATTACAGGAGAACCCATTAACGATTACATTTCTTTAAATCAAATCACTCTTATGGCATGCAAAATAGGTGGTCTTGTAGTCTTTGTGCAACTTACTGTATAATGAACATTTATATATGGAAGGTTAAGAGGTGTTGGTATTTATGTGGATTACCCTAACAACTAGGACAGCAAAACCAAACTTCCTGGTCCAAGCTGCAAAATTGTAAATATAAAAAAATAACAGAATGTGGCTAAATGATTAGATACTTTAGCTGTCAGATGCTCAAAACCCGCAATCTGTTCCAACTTAGAACAGAAGTTCTGGTCCTTTCCATTTGTTGCCCCGATGGCATTTATTTCCTCTTTAGGTACCACTTGGGTTGCCGCCAGGGTGTGAAAATAATTGGGCAAGTCCATAAATGACCCACTACAGTGATAAAGCTGGCTGCCATATTGCCTGTCCCATTCATCCAGTCGGCCAGCCAGTTTTGCTGTTGGGGGCTTTAGTTGAGTTTAACGTAGCAGTCCTTCTGCAGTAGTTCCAAGTTGCCACTTGGAAGAAACAGACTCCCAACAATGATGGGCAGCAATTAAATGATAAACTTTGTGGCGAACAGGCTGTGAGAGATGGAAGGACTAGATCCGGTCATTGTGAATCTTTTTATATTCAACACCACACTGCCAGAACGAGAGAGTCGTTTCCCATACGGAAATCTAATATATGGCCAGATATGTATGTAACTTATAGGTCCTATATCGGCATATATGGTGGAAACATCACATATGTACATATATGTCGAAATATATGAAAATTAGCAGTTTTTATATATGTGACATACATTTCCACATTTGACATCCATACCTGCATTTACCTATGGTTTACATAGTCTATAAGTGATGTAATGTATATTATCTGTCATTGTACAGATATCATATAGAAATACTGCTACATTTATTCTTGCCTTATGTCAGTTAATAATTCGTCTACAAATTCAAATAAGAATGAATGCTTATCTGTGAGATATTGATGTTATATACAGTACTGTATATGTGATGATAAGTAGGGGTATGACATGTATGTCAATGAAATATTTTTTCATATGTATGGCCATATATTACATTTCTGTATGGGTTGGATTTTGTTTGATCCCTGAAATGACTCATCACCACTTCACCCTTCCATCCTCTATTTCAGTAAGGACAGTCACATCGTTATGTGCTTACCTGGGCTCAGGAACAAGGGATGTAGTTATTGTGGAACATGAAGATTTAAAATAAACCCCTCCCATACAGTTCTTCTTATGGCTCAGTACATCACATTCATACTTTGTTATAATATAAACATGAACAAGGAGCAGCTGAGCCTCTCACCGAGGTTCACAAAGTAGATACTGTAAGACTCCTAGTGAATCTCTAAGTTGTCTGTTACTGTCTCTTGCTGTTAGTTTTGTCACAATAGAGTCTCTGAATATACTGTGTGTGTCATCCCGGTGTCTGGTTTCTGTGCGTCTCTATGTAGTGCCAGGCTTCTCTTTCACAGAGAGTGTAGCACTCCGGTATTCCACATTAGTGACCTGATTTCCCATGAAGCTCTGTGTCCTCAGCTTGGAAGTACACATGCTGGAGGTTACTGTCTGGAACTTTTCTTGTGGTTTTTAAGAAGTTATCACCAGAAGATCGAGAAGTATTGTCGTGGCTACCCGGATGTCCTGAGGACAACCAAGCCGACGAACGTGTTTCTTCTCCACAAATAGTCTGGATTTGAGAGAGCAAGAATTGTCTAAATGCTTTGATTCAGACAGTGATAAGTTGGCCAAGAGCAAAAACACACGTGGGATGAAGCATCATTCGACAACTGTCATCTTAAACCTCCCCTAAACAACAGCAAATGAAGCAGTCTCAGGCTGAAATATGAGCCGTACGGTCACGTAGCAGAGAGTTGTAGTTGTTAGGTGTTCACTAGCAGGTCATATACAGTACTAGCAATATCATATTCCTCCATTCCTTTCCTGGTGTGAAACGACACTGCTGTTCTGTAACAAGAGTTACTGCTGCCCGTCAATCGGACTATTTAGCCAAGCTGCTTTGAAGGCCAGAGTCAGGTGTTGCTGGCCTCATTAGGTACAGGACTTTACACATCTCCAGTTAACTCCTTTGGGTAGCAGGATCTTCCTGATACAATAATGACTTGAGGTTATTGATGAGTGTGATTTAGTTTGTGGGGGGGGGGGGGCTGACTCAGATCTGGGCGGGAAACACTTTTCCAGACTGTGAACCTGAGTAATGACCACGTCTGTGGACGTGTGCCCTGTTTCTTATGGACCTTGTCCAAATGTAGTTCACTACATAGGGTACCACTTTAGGCCATGCACTTGACCGTTTGATCTCACCCCTGACACCAATTATAACTCACTCTTTTCAAGTTCAGCTGATTAGATGCTAATTTCTCAGTCAGTGCCAGCATCAGCTCTTATAACAGTCATTTGTTTTTTTTCTTAACGTTGATGGCTTGATGTTCTTCACTAGGCTTTGTTTATGTTGGTTACTGGGTCAGGCAGTGTGTTAATCTAATCTGGTAACATGTGACAGTGTAGCTGGTTGTGGCTAAAGTCTTGCATAAGCCGTCAAAATTGTAGCTGGCGTCATTGTAAGATGGTGCCCGAGAATAGCAGTGGTGCACCAGGCCCGGGCAAAATCAGAGCACTACGTAGGGAATAGGGTGTTGTTTGGAACGCGGGCAGTTAGTTATACAGCAGCCTGAGAGGCAGCATGGTACATCAACTTGCCTTTTGGGCACTGTGGTACAACACAGCATGTTATCAGGCCCTGGGCACTGTCAAGCGTTTGTGGCCCCAATTTATTTAGCCAAGGTGGCTCCATGCAACGGCAGCTGTTACACGCGATGACAGGTTCCATAAAAACAGACTATTTCTGGGGCTTAGAGTGTCAGTGGTAAAGTGCCATTTCCCAAGCAACTTAGCCCTCTCTCTTTCTGCCCCCATCTCCTTGCTGTTCCCTTGTTTCCCTACCCAACACAGACACAACATTCAACCCAACATAGACACGACATTCAACCCAACACAGACACAACATTCAACCCAACACAGACACGACATTCAACCCAACACAGACACGACATTCAACCCAACACAGACACGACATTCAACCCAACACAGACACGACATTCAACCCAACACAGACACGACATTCAACCCAACACAGACACGACATTCAACCCAACACAGACACGACATTCAATAGTTATCGGCTCAACTTCTGAAATGTTACTCACACTCCTGCAACATTTTTTTCCGTTGTCTAGCTGTGAATCTTCTGTTAGTGAGCTCTTTATTTCACTGTATATCACACGGCACATCTGTAAAGAATGCCTACCTCAACAGACTGGATGGAAACGCAGCAGATGAGGTGGACATGCACACACATAGCCATGCGACCAAGTGTGCACACAAACAGTCAGTCTCAATCTCACTCTCTCCACCTACATGCTGCAGTGGCTAAGCAATGTTCCCTCAAACATTTTAGGCCATTGACCAAATGTCTGGAAAGTTTCCAATGATGAGTGTGCTGTGCATATCAAGTATTTTCATGAGCATTTGTATCCCGAATATCTCTTTAATCAAAATGTTTAAATCAACTGGAAGCCTTTGAGGGTCCTGTTGTTAATCAAAGAATAAGTGTAAATGTAGTCTACTGTTATGTCATATTTTGAAATGCTGCAGTTAACAAATGCTGCATTTCTTCAGGTAAAAGCACTAGAAGAATCTGTGCAGACCAGAATGCTCTCTTCACAATATATTCTTTCTGCAGTGAGGGTACAGCATCTGTAGTGATTTTTGAAACATCTATGAAAAATAGTATTTGTTCTGAGTTAAAAAGTATAGTAGTCAAGCAGCAAACAAAGGCTCTTTGTGATACATTCTTGACTTCCACCATAAATAGACTGTCAAAAAAGCATTTTTGTGACCATTGCTAACATAACTACAGCAGCTACTGTAAATTGATTAGCTAGATTACTCCACCTGACACAAACAGCTTGTTTTGGCTGTTTTAAAAACATACTGTCCCAAAATAACAGAGATAGTTATCCAAAATCAGACTAGCCAATTAGCTGGCTAATTACTAACTTAGCGATCGTAACTATGGTGGTATCGGGAACATTCTGTGTCATGTGCTGCACTTAACAGCAGCCCTATTCCCTATTAGGTATTTACAATATTTGTATGGCTGGATCAGCTACATTAGCAAGTTAAGTCCCATTAACCTAATTTATGGCATTGATATCATATTTTGGCAAGGTCAAGGCTCAGTGAAAACATATGTGGCCTAACTCTGTTTTACAGATACGTTTCCAGCACAAATGTGATTAGCAAAGATGATTTAACCTATTATTTAAATTGAAATGTCATACTGATACCTCACGTTAATGTCAATAGACCCTTTTAGGGCAAAATATGTGTAGTTAAATCTTGCGCATCATCTGTGCGGGCTGACATTTCTTAAGATCAACGGACGCTGTAAAAGTCGCATGGTTGCGCACGCGCCTCGCTCAGTGGGAACACCCCTCCTGAGACTAACACGAACTCGAGCATAATGGATCGGCTTGGCTGGCTGTCTGTCTCTCTAACTGTGGCTCTGGCGGTTGAGTCGGAAAATAAAGGAAGAAGTTAGATGTTGTAGAAGTGCTGTCTGTGTTTGTTGCAAGAGAAGGATTTAATTCCTCAAAGAGTTGAGAGAGGCCCCCGTCAGACAGGAGAAGCTGCAAGCGCCTGATAAAATGTAAAAACTCAATTTCATTGAGTCAACAGCCCTGCCCACCCCCAGCTGCGTACCACTACCAGTTCCTTAGTTAAACAGTATGCTGCTTCTCCATGCTGTTTTCCTCTTCTCCCCTAGATATTGTATGTAAGGCTACTTGTAAGTAGGAGAAATATAAATATGTTTTGTGTGCACCATCTGCCTGTAGAATGTCTATAGAGAATGTTTATATTGTGAGGATTAAACACTTTGAGTCCATTTGACTGTAATGTGATTTGTGGACTGAAATAAAGTATTTATTATGTGTGTTTATGTGTAGTCTTACTGTCAATTGCAATCTAGCAGTAGCTCACAGGGACTATTTTTTCCCAGTGTTGATACTGATACTTTGTGTGTGTGGCTTTGTGCTTACGTGTGTGTGCGTGTGTGTGTGTGTGTGTGTGTGTGTGTGTGTGTGTGTGTGTGTGTGTGTGTGTTAGACAGTGTCATTGAATGGCCTCGCTTGTTACACATTGGCACATGGGTGGGTGAAGGTGATCCCAAGTCATCACTCACTCTGAGGTGATTGGATTCAGGTATGCTGGTTTGTGGGCAGTTGACAGATTTAATAGCACTGTAGTTAGGTGTCTACAACAACCTGGACCCCATTACAGCCATGTCACTAGAACTGATAAAGGGACTGTGTTCAACACTGGTGAGTGAATGTGAGTTCTGATATGCTCAGACATGGAGCAGACATACATTTTATTGCCACGGATAACATATTGTGAATTTATTCTGCCTGATAATGTGATGCAGTAATGCAGAATCTTCCTGAAGCAACACATGCAATTTAATCTATTTCTTGTACCAGCTTATGAGTAAATATATTTTTGTAAATTTACTGTACCTTCTCTGTTTTAAGTTTCTGTTTTGTACATTCATTTTGTTCTTAAAGGATCCTTTGGTAAGATCAGCCTCTGTCGGCTAGAAGTGGAATAGCAGAAACAAATTAAAACAAAATAATATGTTCTGAAAATGTTGTTATATTATTAATGTCACCAGATTGATTTTAGATGTGTTATAAGGTTAGGTACCAAGAAACTACTGAGGATAGTCTATCAAAGTTGGCCTAACGAGTAAAAAGGTTAGATAGCTTGCTGGATGTTCCCAGATAGATTGCAGCTGATTGTATATGCATGCGGGTTCCTCACTGGATCTTGTTGTTGGTTCTGTAACAGACAAACAGTGCAGCTATTTTCATGGTTATAGGTTGAATGAGGGCAAGTGATTTTGAGGAGGATGACACAAATCGTACTGCGCTGTGTACACTGAAAATAGCAAACCATTTAGTACAACATTTATAATAACAACTTCCCCAAAAACCTTTTGATATCTTATTTGAATTTTTGTGCATTGGCGCCGGAGATCTTACTACTAGCACCTTTAAGCCCATGCATAATGTGATTATGTCCTTGGATTAAAACATAATATCTTAATTATGTTTCAAACTGAACAGGTTTGCTGGTTTGCCCTGTGACTCACTGCAACAGGACTATGTTTGGTGCTCTGACTCCTTTGCACTCCTATAAGTGTAGCTTCTGTACCACCTCCTTCATCGCTCTATCCTTCCATCTCTCCATCTCTCCATCCTTACATTCCTCCACCCACCCTCACCTGCGCTCCACTTCTCCTGAGGCGACGTCTGTGCCTGTGGTTTCCCTGGCAGAATTACCCAGCTCCAGATGGGCCTCTGTCCCCTGTACCTCTCTGTACCTGCAGGCAGCGGCACATTGACGAGCCCCTGGCTGCAAGCCTGCCAGCCTGCCAGCCTCACTGATGATATTCTCCACAGCTCTATGCTGCTTTCACCTGCTGAATAGACAATTGCTCCAATTACAAACAGACCCTGCAGCCACTGTGTTACTAATGCGTGGACATTTCAACAAATATATCAGGGAAAGATGGAGCACAATCCTGTAGGATCCAATGAGACCTGGTTTAAAGACTTGGGGCTTGAGGGTAGTGGTTAGTGTGTTAGGGCTAGGTGTATGGGCTAGTGGCTAGGGTATAGGGGAAATGGCTGTGGTGTGGTGTAACGTCTAATTGTTAGTGTGTAAGGGCTAGTGGCTGGGTTTAAGAGGAAGTGGCTAGTGGGTATATAGGAAGGGCTAGTGTTTGGGGTGTAGATAGATGTAGTGGCTGGGTTTAAGAGGAAGTGGCTAGTGGGTATATAGGAAGGGCTAGTGTTTGGGGTGTAGATAGATGTAGTGGCTGGGTTTAAGAGGAAGTGGCGAGTGGGTATATAGGAAGGGCTAGTGTTTGGGGTGTAGATAGATGTAGTGGCTGGGTTTA
>JACXGM010035833.1:0-11562 GCA_016801145.1 Umbra pygmaea | reverse complement strand
TCACTGTGTGTTGTTTTTAAGGTAACCTTATTTTGTCGGCTATAATGCATCAGGAGCATGATTAATTATAGCCAATAAAATAATATATGCTTCCCAATACGATAGCGTTATACGTTTCTGTACATGAAAAAATGAAAGCGCAAGTTAATATTACAGTCACCATAAATGTCCAAGGGTTGTCATTTTAAATGAAGAACAATTTGCAGATGCAAAACAGGCAGCCGGTATATTTCGCTCATCATTACCTATATCTCCCCACATTTCAAAACTAAGCGCCAGGCTCTGGTTGCGCGTGTCAACGCGCCACGTGATTTAACTAATATAGGCTATATATACGTAAAAAATAAATACTTCTTAACCGTTTAACTGATAGTATTAATCGGTCAAACGTTTTATTTTCGGTTAACGGTTAAACGGTCAATATGAGCATCCCTAATCTTGACCTTACCTAAAGTACCGTTAGTTGCATACAGGTCGAAGAAAATGAACCGATCCTTAGTATGCTTTTGTTATTTTTGTGCATTTGCAGACAGGCATTGGGGGCAAAGAGCAAGGTGTATGACAGCAAAGGCCGCCTGCTATCCTGTGGAAAAGACATGTGCGACTGCCTGGATGCTGACTGCATGGGCTGCTTTTATCCCTGCCCCGAGTGCAGCTCCCGCAAGTGTGGCGTGGAGTGCCGCTGCGACCGAAAGTGGCTTTATGAACAGGTGGAAGTGGAGGGAGGAGAGATCATCCGCAACAAGTATGCCAGCTAGTCTCCCAAATTAGAAACAACACAAACTATTAACCAGGTGTTAGAGACATGGCATGAATATGTAGTCTACTTCCTGTACCAAGACATCTACTTTGTAAGGGTGCGCATGAACACTTCCACGGTTCATGGCTATGAGAAGTCACACGATGAGAAAAATATATGATTGAGATTTGTTACAGCCTTTTGAATAACATCCATGGAAGAAGAATGTGTCCATTTATTTTCTGTCTGTCTTTACTATAGTATTTGTAATTCCACACTTGTTTTGAATAAAGTAATTTTTTTTATTAAGTGCAGTTCCATGTGTGTTCAAATTGTTTTTTACATACGGGTTGGGGAACACTACACCAACTCTGGCAGCAGGGGAAACCTATTGTATCTGCCTAATGTAGCATATGTAGAAATAAACACCTGACATTCCCCACTTAATTGTATTGATGAGAAGGTATTGTCATGTTAAATGTGACATGGAAAATTGTGTATTAAAAAATAATGCTTATTTAGGCTTTATTAAATGAGTTGATATTCAATTAGCATATTAGAGAATAACAAATGATGTACTGTATGCTCACCTGGATTTGGCAATTCTTGACCACTGTTCTTAACAGAACACTTCAAGCGCAGTAAAGATGTTTGGGGATGAAGATCACTGTGAATTGTTGTATTTCAATTAATTAAAGAAAAAAAAATACTTAAACATCTTGGGACCATATTATTTCCTATTTGTATAAGCTGAATCTAATTAAAATCTGAAATAGTTCTGAGTGTGAGCATGTCTGTCCAGTAATTGTACAATTGTGCACTTCAATAGGTAACTAATGTTTTTTTAAGAATAATCTGAAATTGTATCTTTAGAAGATATTTTTTTATAGTGAGGACTCAACACCTGCTCTGACAAAATATTATTTCAGATCATCAAATTGATAGTCATGTAATTACCGGTAGGTCTTTGAAAGTTTAGAAGAAAAAAAAGAATTATGGTCCAAAAGCAAAAGTTATATTATCGGTTCTTTGTTTCCACAGAAAACAACTTATGGGGGTGCACTTGAAGGCTGTACAAAAAGGGTTTTTGGAACAGCAAAGGTTGCTTAATGGTTAGGGCATATAATTAGTGTTCCAAAGCTTTCTGGTTCTAATCCCAAATACCAAAGTGAACCCTATGTCATTTTGCAACTGAGACAGGTAGTATTTTGTCTTCCCCATGTAACATTTCTACCAGTTTATTTCTGTAAATAAGATTCTTTACTAAATGCATTAGTTAAATAAAAATTTAAATTGAAAAGTCCTATGATTGGATAGTAAAATACTGCTTGCACCTACACCTGAGTAGCATGCCCATTGCCACTGAAAAGGGTTCTTATTGCAATTTGTAAAACAATGACTAGCAATGATTGCCGTATGCCAGCTGTTTAAAGTTGACTAATTCAGTTAATGCAGGTCTGGGGCAGTTTGCGTACCTGTTAGCTTTTGATTGTTGGGGTTGTTTCAATTGTTTGTGGGGGCAGCCTGATTGGTCAGCAATTTAGATTCCACAAACTTTTCTACCAAATTCAAAACAACACACAACACCTGAAGACATCAATTCTCCAGTGACTTGACTCGGCTACTGAGAATTTCTTTATTTGAACAGTGAATATATGCTAACAGTAATCTCTAACATGGAATGCAAAGGACAAATAAAGAATCCACATCTAAACTATGAATTATAACGTCAATCAAATCCACTTCCAGCGAGAGCTCTCCTAAGGATGCAGAGCACACAGGTAGCAGCAACATGAGTCATGACATCGGCTATAACAAATTCCTTGATGACCAAACAACAGGGCTCAAAGCAAGTCAAGCTAAACTAAGGACAACATCCCTGTGTGTATAATATATTTTCTTGTGTCTATGCTGCTAACTCTTGTTATTATTTTTATAATATTTCTTTAGTTACGCCACTGGGTCGAATGTATTAAAAATCTGTAATCAATGTAATGCTCAGCAATATTTCAATCAAACATCTAGGTTTTCTTGTTTCTGAATTACAGTGGGCTCCAAATTTCCGGGCACCTCTGGCTGGCAATGCACAAACAATACTTAAACAAAATAATTACTGTATAGAGAAACTCAAAAATACCAACATGTAAGAAACACTGTACTTTATTAATGTTGCAATGGAACCAACCAAACTCATGCAATTATTTAACACAAAAGCAATGTCACCAAAATCAAGGTTCCATAATTATTGTTACTCCTTATTCAGTAATTAGTGCAACCACCTCTGGCAAGCATGTTATCATTTCCTGTTATGTTTGACAAGGTTAAGGAGCACATTTGGAGGGATTTATCTATGCAGATCCTTTCAAGGTCCTTCACAGTCTTGGGTTTGCATTTATCAACTGCCATCTTCAACTCAGCCCACAGATTTTTGGTTGTGGGCTGAGTTCAGCGAATGAGAAGGCCATGGCAGAATATTGATTTTGTTGTCACAGAAGCATTTCTGTGTGGATTTTGAGGTATGTTTTGGGTCATTGTTATGTTGGAAAGTCCACCTACGGCCCAGTCCCAGCCTTCTGGCAGAGGCAACCAGATTGTCAGCCAAAATTGCCTGATACTTGGATGAAAATTCATTACACCATCAATCTTGACCAGTACCCCTGGAATTAAAACAGCCCCAACACATCACTGATCCACTACCACATTTCACCATGGGTATGAGGTGCCTCTCCTTGTATGTCTGTTTCGGTGCCAAACATGCCGATGCTGTATCTGACCAAAACGTTCAATTTTGGTCTCATCTGACCAGAGCACCTACTTTCAGTTATAATTTAAATGATGTTTGGCAAACTCCAAAAGCTTGTCTTGGGATCACAAAGGGCTTTCTTCTGTGAACCCTTCCAAAGAGGCTGTGGTTGTGGAGGTAGAGTCTGATGGTGCTTTTTGTAACCCGGTGACCCCATGATGCCTACAAAGCCTGCAATTCTTTCACTGTGATTCTTGGGGACTTTGTTACCATTAGGTTTTCAATTGTTCCATATCTTTAGATATTTTTAAACGTTGCCCTGACAGTGCTCAGTGGTATATTCAATTGTCTGTGGATCTTCTTGTAGCCATTCACAGATTTACGAATGTGTACAACCATCTGTCTGTTTTGAACAGCCAGTTCTTTTGTTTTCTTCATGGTGTTGGATGACAAAGGGATATTGCATGCGTGTTACCTCTTTTTTATATTCTAGTGGAATAGCAAGTGATGTAATGGCTCAATATACTGTAGTCCCTTAAGACTTAAATTAACTTAAGTGGAATTTAATTCCTGGTTTAATTTTGGTAGATGTTATTTACAATCTTTAAGGGTGCCATTGATTGTGAAAGCTTGACTTGGAGGACAGAGATTTTTTATTTAATTAGTAAATTATTTTGGTTGGCTCTTTTATTGATATATTAATGGTACATTATTATTGTTGTGGTGTTGTGAGTTTTCTCTGTAATTGTATATTTGATATTTTTTACAGTATTGTTAGTATATTGCCAGTCAAGGGTGCCAGTCATTTTGGAGCCCATTGCATGTGTGGTGCCCTTGGAAGCAAGAGAGATATAGAGAAAGTGAACGATTGTCATGTTGATTGATTGATGTTGCCCTGAGGCGCTATTCTTTCACTACATAGTCCGGGGTCGTTTGATCCAATTTGCAATGAGGATAGGACAAGTTCTACAACCACAGTGTTTAACAATGGGAATGCTTGTGTCCATCCTTTATATAAATTATGTATTTTAGGCTATGCTTTCCTGTGTAACTAACCAATGCATAGTGTAGAGCATCATCCCATATAAATCATTTTTTGTAAATACATGTTTTTAAATCACTTAAATAGTTGTTCTGCTGTTCTGGCTCAAATTCTTCAAATAGCACTTAAAATTAAAATCATCCTTATTAATTGACAATGTCAAGACAAAAGGGTTAAAAGAATGTCTGGAATTTCAAGCTGTTGAGGTTAGACTTACCTGTCAGCTGAGGGAGCCAGAAACCAGACAAAAGTGATGCTTCCTGCTGTCATGGCATTCCTGTCACCTGAACAGTGTTCAGGGCTGTGGTGTCACCTGAGAGAACAACCAACTCAGGAGAAGAATGTACAGGTCCAGTTCGTAGGGCGAAACTCTGGTAATGTCAGGGTGAAGGGATTTGGGTGGCAGACCTGGGGCCTCATTTATAAAACTTTGCGGTGGATTTGCGTCAGAAGTGGCGTACGGACAAAATATAGGACGTGCGTACACAAAGAAATATTAAGATTTATAAAACCGTGCGCACGCACGTCCTACGCCATTATCCCTTTATAAATCACAATCAACTCTAAATGTGGCGCAGCTTTTGCGGCTGCATGTCACACCTATAATTGCCCATAAATAGTCAGTGAAATGCCCCGAAATTAATATTCATTGATTGAGTAATCATGGCAAACAGAAAGAGGAAAACCAAGAAAAGAAACTTCACTCAATATGAAGTAGAAAATATTGTTGGCGAGGTGGAAAAGAGGAGGAAAATGTTTTTTGAAGGGCAAAGTGTGCCTATTACTAATGCCGAAAAGGCGTTGGAGTGGCAAAAGTTTGCAGACGCTGTAAGAAAGTCGGACCGTGGCCCAAATAAAAAGTGGTCAGATATCAGTCGATGTCAAACCGTCTTGCGCTTCATCGCGAAAGTGTGTCTGCCATGGGTGGGGGAAAATTGGTTACATTACAGCAACATGTCTGCATCCCAAATTATTTGGACATTGATCGAATGGAAATGCTTTCGATTAATGAAAGCATTTTCATTCTCATTTGGTGCCCTTATTATGGCAACATGAGTGAAGTCAATAGCACCGATTACATTTGGGAAACCGGACATAGCTGCAAATTGTGCTTTTTTGTTTGTCTTTTCAACCGCAGTGAAAGGAAACTTTATGTAATCATGCGACACAACAATTACACCTATTACCACATCTGGCATAACCCGGCTAAGGGTTGGCTGTGAAATCCCAGACCTGTCAGCCAATTCCCTCTGGAAAGTGCCAGTCGCCAGAAATCCAAGTGTTTTAAGGACTTGAAGTGGGACTGGCACGGCGTGGTTTCTCCGAGTGCTCCTCTGTAATGCTGGGCCCAATAGAGCACAGAGGTCCAACAGGATGCCCCGAGGAAATCGGAACCGGCTCATAAGCCACTCGTCCTCGTTTGCCAGCAAGTCTTCTTGCTGTCTGAAAATGCGTTCCCTCCGAATCCTTACATTTGCCACATCTTCTAACAGCGCAAGATCAGCCATTGTGCGTCATTACGCATTGGGTTGGCATCATGGCTTTTTATGACCATGCAGGTGATTGTATCTGATCAGCTACAGATGTCGGTATTCATGTAATTGTAAATGGGATTATGCGCAAATGGAATTAATTCCAGCTTTCAAAATGGATAAGACATCCGTCACAATGGAACAATTGATGGATGGAAATGAAACGGACTAACGGCATATACATGAACACCATGATTCCGTAGCTGATGACATTTATGAACACAACTTTCCCCAGTGGACAATGACATCTATCTAATCTAATGTAGGTCTGCTCCACCAGAAGGACGCATCAACAAGGATATGTTTTAAACATTTTTTTAACTGTATTATTTATGAGTATGAATTACATAACATGCCAATATAATTACAGAACATGTTTGAGTGTTCTTTTTGCAAATATGTCTTTGTTTGCATTTAAGTTGGCTACAATCTTGTTTTATTTCATTTGTATTCCACCACCGGCTGTTGATTGTAAGAATGGCTTTGTGAACTGAAATGTTCATATTATTAATGAGAGGCAGTATTTCGATTTCGTTTAGCTACACAACGGTCTGTAGTTCCAGACAGCTTCACGTGTTTCACACATCTGCCGGCGGTGTCGCCATTTCTCATTTCACCCGTTTTTGTGCGTACGCATGGGTCAGAGTTTCCGTGAAGGACCGCACAATTTCCCGTCAAGTCTGCTTTTTATAAATCCCAATTGTGCGTACGCCACGTTTATAAATGAGGCCCCAGAGCATTAGCCTTTGAAAAAAGTCTGTCAGCACAACACACTATTGGGGGTCCATCAAGCAGAGGGACACACCGCAGAAATCAGTGTTTCAGATCAGTGGGGAGTGATAAGGAGGGACAGACCGAAGGGGCAACCTTTACCCATCAGGAGCTGATTGGGGTTTAGGTCAAGGGACTGGGATGGCATTTGTAAACATTTTATTCAGATTGTCTTCATTACAATTGCTGTTATATGAGTTTATTTTGATATTTCATCAAAAATCCATGACTATTCCTGTTTATGTGTTCACAATCTTTCAAGCAGCACTGTATATGAGAACTTTGTGTTCTCTTTGCACTGTCATGCACTGTGCATTTCTCAACCAGGTCGCCATTGCAAATGAGAGTCACTTCTCAATGGGCTTACCTGGTGAAATTAAAAACATAGTCCTAGTGAAACAGAAAGTCATGGATGACCACATTCATGAATTAAAAAAAAGAAATATAAGATTTTTAGCTATGGAAAAGAACGCTTAACAGCAAAAATGCCTCTAAGAAAAGTTCATTTTGTACTCTGATGATGGCATCAAGGTTGTAGATTTAAAAGTATGTGTATGAAGAAATTAATTCCAAAGTAAAGATTAATGCTCCCCAATGCTTTTTGGATTATTTTACTATACAGAACACCTGCCATGTGTGCCCTGTGCCACAAACCACTGACTCAATTAGATGTGGCCATTTATAAACATATAATGCAATTAACTACACAAAAACAACTGATAGTCCTCCGTCCTTCAGACATATAGAGGAAGCGACTGTGATATAACCGTGAATTGACTTTTCCTTATTGATCAGGAATTCTTGCTTTTCTGACAACCCTTTTATTCGGTTGTCATTGGAAGTGACCTACTCAGACAAACCAATATCCTGAGTGTGTGTGTGTTGCATGTGACCTTGTGCGCCTGTCTTATCTTTAGTCAACCTTCTCTTGCACAACATGATCTAGACAAACTATTTAATTAACACAATAAGTGGCAAGGTTGCTGTGGTAAAACTGTATTTGATGGTGCAGAACTGAACAGTTGTGCAATTCTAACAATATATGACATATGTGTTTCTTTTAAATCCATTATTAAATCAAGGTCCAAACTTTGTA
Organism: Umbra pygmaea; assembly: GCA_016801145.1. Classification (NCBI taxonomy): domain Eukaryota; kingdom Metazoa; phylum Chordata; class Actinopteri; order Esociformes; family Umbridae; genus Umbra; species Umbra pygmaea. The sequence goes on along the minus strand of JACXGM010035833.1, from coordinate 3,639 downwards.
ATACTTTACTTATTAATAGGGTTTCATTATTTTACATAAAGTCCAGAAGGTACCCATTGATCACACAGAAGGTTATTTGAATACCATACTGTAAAGTAAAACTGTTTCCTAATAATGCTGGCTATTTTTGTCTAGACAGGATGTTGTAATTGCCACAGTTCAACATTATACATTTCCATTAGGGAATGAAGTTAGCAGCTGGTGGTTGTTGCCCTACTCAAGCGATTACAGTCTGTGCTCTCCCTCTTGCATTTGCTGCAATGACAGCTCTTGGCCACGGGTATCAAGAAGGGCTCAGCCCCAGATGGACAGCTTTCGAGATAGAATTCTTCGTAGGACCACTCCTTGAAGTTACAAGCCTCCTGGAAGTTCGGCATTCGGGGGCTATAATAGTTCAGATCCTGCCAAAAAAAACATTGATAGCAGTAAATTTAAATGATGGCCTTACCAGGTCATAGATCTGCTGTGATGTATATTTGTCTTCACACGATAATACCCATATAATGTGATAAGATTAAATATTGGATTTCAGGCTATTGGAAAAAGTGTTTTTAAACCTGTAGTATAACTTTGTTGAAAACTAGAACAAATATACAAAAACTGTGCTTTAGAACTAGTAAACCTTAGGAGCTAGCATATTAGATCCAGGGGTTGAAAATATGAACTGAAATAATACAAAATATAGACAATTTTGGAATAGCAAAATCGACATTTCACATCTAATAAGCAATGAATATATATTATGGACAAAATCATATGTATTTTCGGAAATTGGTATAATTGTTCCTGTGTTCAATTAAAAACCTATATGAAAAATGAACATGAAATTCGGCCTGCTCCGACACATTCAGGGAGTTGCTTTTTTAAATGATCATGTAATCCATTGTGTTACTTTTGAAAAGTTTTCAGCTACTATTGAAACATAAAGACCAACATCTCAGCAAAAAAATATGAAATTATTTTCAGCAAATAATTAGTTTATGGTTCTACCTCAAATGGAATTGTTCGGGAAAATGTGTAGTCTGTCTTTGCTTATCTACCTTCGAAACGCACAGGCCGGCGCAGGTGGGGATGGTGACACTCCCATGACAGTCTTCTCTCTCCAGTGGGAATGTCATGTTTTGTAGTCTGCAGTTAAATCTGCAGTCTGGCTCCACCCTTACTGATGTCACCCACTGCATTGCCATGATGACTAGAAGCAGTGTCCTCAACTGTGTGCTGTACATAATCCTTTCATAAGAAGAGTTTCCTTTAGGTATTTACTCACATGCCAACAAAGTGAGTACCAAAATGTTTGGCTCTTTTGGATCTCTTCTAAGGATACCAATAATGTTGGACGTAATTCTAAGTCACAAGTATATCTCCTTTAGGTATGAGTTCAATAATAGGTTTATAAAGAGATTTCCTATATGAGGAATTGTCTATTAGGGATATGTCAACTTTGTCAGTGTCATGTTTACTTTCAGCATTTCTCAAAAGATGCATATGGATCTGCTGTTTGTCAGAGATAATGTCAACGAGTATAGAACTATTCGAATTAATAAAAAGACAGATTATTATCAAATAACAAAGCATACAGACATAGGGTAGGCTGCAGTTTGTATTATTTTCTAAATTTAAAAAATATTTCTACTTGGCACGCTTAATTATAGTGCCTACCCTCTATCAGGCAAGGGCTAGCAGCTGTCCTAATTCAAAACCTGTTTAAGGCCAAAACAAATATTAAGATTTAGGATGAAGAATTAACATGCCACTTCAAAGCTACCTCACAGAAAGAGAATATATGTTGCATAGATGCTACTTTCTCTGTGGCCAAGGACTCATTTTGGGAATTGAAATGAGAATGCATGATCAGAGATACTTTAAATAGAGCTTGAGATATTTCTTTCTCTACCATGGACAAGATAAGATCATATATGAACCTTAATTTGATGTTATTTAATGCCAGCATCCTGGGGAGGGAGGTAGAGTTTGAGGACCTAAGTATAATAACCTAAAATATCAAATTAGATTACATGAAATTGTCTGATTAAATTATCAATTTGTTTATCAAATCATCTTTAATGCTCTTAATATGCTACCCTGACACATTCTACCAAAACAGAAGGTGAAAAGGGAAGAAAATATGTCACAATTGTTCATCACAGCATCTAAGTTTAATATCAGGGTTTATGAAAGGCTTTTATCAAAAACAGTAACATTAAATAATGGCAAAGTATAAAACCATTATCATTTAAATAAGTATTACAATGTAACAGATTTGTCAGTTATCGAATATTTTTTTATATCTGGGTTATTCATATTAAATCAGTAATTAGAAGTTCTGAACTTATACAACAGCTACACAACACACAAAAATAAGTTAAATTAGACACAGATATAATAATTGAAATAAGCAAAAACATCAGCAAAGTAAATATGCTCACCTGGTAATTTCTCTTATAGTGATGGAGAAGGGCTGCCTCACTACTTTTATACTCTCTGCATGTATAAATATTATCATACTGGGTTTTACTCAATCTAGGATTGCTTTCATCTAACAAGGGGCATTCTTATAACTGACATAGGGTTGCTATCAAATCTCTTAAGCGTTTTTGCCTTGGATTTCCTACCTGTCTGTTTAAGTGTTAAAATATAGAGGTTTAGCTATTTGAATATAGGGCACAGGTCTGCACATCAAGGACAACACACCCACACGAAAGACAAGCATCCTCACATCTTTAGACTATATTGTCAAAACACAAGGGAGAATGGCTTAAATGGATCAGTAATGTTTTCTGTTCCTACTAAGACCTACATGTAACATAGCCAACACATGGAAAACCCATTTCATGTCTCTGTGTTCCACAGATGCCTCAGCGTTCTCAAAAATATTGTAGTGAAAGAGATGGGACAGTTAATGTAGGGGCTGTGTGGGACTGACCTTCTTTGCCAGCCTGGCTTTTTCATTCTAATCAAGTTTGATGCATCCCAGCTTACTGGACACACATTTCACCTTGCAGTCGTGAGTTGGGAATCTCCATCAACAAGATGTTCCTATACACTCCAAGGTCCCTAACAATACTTTTTTTGTGAATTGAAGGTTGGTTCATGATATTCATATATTCTAAATTAGATTTGTATTTGTGGTCATAAAGAGATGAACACTTTCAAATGTTTATAGAATTGTTCAAAATCCAGGTTGATTTGTTTTCCGAGGTGATCAAATGTGTTTGGTAGCTGACTGCTTCTCAAATGGGAACATTTCCTGTGTCTTATCACAATGCGGAAACATTTCCTGTGTCTTACCACAATGCTGAAAGGTAGGAATGTGATAATCAGATAATAAATGCATGTTGTATAGTTTAGGTAGCAAAGTTAAAAGAGATGTTGAGGGTCTAAAGTTCCTGTCTTGATGGATTGAAGTAAAATCAGGGATCTTCAAACTCAGTTTTTATTTATTTTATTTAACCTTTATTTAACCAGGTGGGCACGGTGAGAACAATTTCTCATTTAAAACGGCGACCTGGCCAAGATAAAGCAAAAAGGTGCAAGTACAGACAGAGTTACACATAAATACAAATACACAAGAATTACACAAAGGGTACAGTAAGGACAAAAGATTTAAAAAATAAAGTCGAAATACAGTTGAAGTTGAAT
>JACXGM010035832.1:0-11569 GCA_016801145.1 Umbra pygmaea | reverse complement strand
TGGATGTTAATTGTCTAATTAGGTAATCAGACTGTAGAAACATTTAGGGAACTAATGGGATAGGGACGTCCCAAAACTGTTGCCACAAACCTGGAAGCCTGTACCCTGAAAAACACCAGACCATTATCTCCCCATCCACCATTAGTAGGGGTGTCCACATACTTTTCGATATGTTGTGCATTTAAGTTGTATTAATATGTAAAAATGTAAAATTTAAATAAAATGAATACCGATATTATGACCCAAGGCACACTACCAACACAACCAAGGTTTGGAAATATCGGAAAGTTGTAGGCTAGCCAAGTCAATCCCCTGATCTATATCTGATTGAAGATGCATTTCACTTGCTAAAGAGGAGACTGGTCAGAAACTCCACAAAATAGGTAAAAGCTTAAAATGGCTGCAGTAAAGGCTTGGCAAAGCATCTCAAAATGATACAGAGTTTGGTGATGTCACTGGGTCGCAGACTTACTGCAAGGTATTTCTGAATAAATACTAGCTTTCATACTTCATACATTTGCTTTAAGTTGAATAGTCCCAGAACTTGTGCTCACTTTAAACGTACAATATGTAATTTTTGGCCCCTAGGGGTCTCTTAATCAAAACAATAGCAAAAGATGTACTTGGATGACGTCGAGAAGTAGTGTGGGATCAAGGGTTTTGTTATCGTTGTCAATGACAACCTTCCAATCTAGCGTCTCCGCCAGAAAAAAAATTTCACTGACAAGGTAATGTATTGTTAAAAATATTATAACTTTATTCACATTATGTTTGGCGGTTCCTTGGAACTTAGAACAACTAAAGGAGTCAAAGGTTATATTGACGGAAGACAAAATGAAACAAATTTCTCTGGGTTTGAAAGTTGGTGGAAACATTTAGGATAATGTAAGTACACAACTAAGAAATATATATAATAGAGGTATAGTGATGTTTGCTTTTTTAATGCAAATTACGTCTTTTGTTATTGTTTTGGAAAACTACATATTGTACCTTTAAATGGGGGAATGGAACTCTGAAAGTGCTGTTGTATGCAAGGTGACAAATTGCATGTAATCTTGCATCATATTTATCTTGGAATGGTATTTTCATATGCCTTTGAATGTACAGCAAAAATAGCAATCTCAAATGTACTGTCCCAATACTTATGGAGGGCAGTGGACTCTATAGTTTGTGTGTTTTGTATATGAGAGCAGATTCTTTATTTGCATTAGATTTTTGATAAACAACAACATTTCTCTGACTGGTTTATGTGCACTTTTCATGCATTTACTGATTTCATGCCTTTTGTAAATTGAATATAAAATATTCAGTCCATGATTTTGGCCAATGCAGTGTGAAAGTGACTTAAAAAGCATCCTTAAAAATTGTGTATTATGTCATGTATTATGCCTGGAGTATACTTAACGCACCCGACTGGGCACGTGCCAATGTGACGTCAAAATGGGGATTTTGAGCGCGCGAGGCAAGGGCGCACACCACTCTTTTTTTTTCAGTGGCGCGTGAAAAAACGGAAACAGGAAGCATGGACGAGTTTGAGGACACAGTAAACGATTCATAATAACACAGTTAATGGTTCATAATAAAGCTGTAAATGCTTCATAACAACACAATTAAGATCATCTTAGCCACTGTTGACATTGTAGTCAATGCTGCTGCCAGTTCTGCCATCGTTTATCTTTTTCTTCTTCTTCTAGTCCGTGAAAATATCAAAGTCGGTAGCCTCTCCTTAGTTGCGACACCTCTGTTCAGGAGAAGACTACAACTTGTGTCGCGAGCACCACGCACAAGTATAAATGGTTACGACGCTCCCATGATGTCACTTTGGCGCGCGCCAGGTCAGGAATCTGTAGTATACTGTGCGCTTTATGCGTCATGATTTGTGCCCCATGTCATCAAAAGCACCCAACATAAACTTGGAATGTCTGTAATGGTCGCCCCTTTTTGGAGTCCAGGCCACCGACTCCATTTTGTATGTTCTGTGTCACCCGGACATTCATCACATGAAATTTAATTAAACTATAAATCACCTAGTTTGAGAGTCAACAAACCACACCAGTTTCCCATCATTCATTATCACTTGTATTTAGTTCCTGGTTTGAGTTTAGTCTGCTGTCGTTCATGGTTATCTTGTGCTCTGTGTTAGGTGTAGCTGTTTAACATCTCTACGTTTCATGTCTTAATATAGCAAGTAATTTTGACCCACCAAGTTCAGTGTTTTGTAATAAACATGTTTATTGCACCCATAGCTATTGTCTATGCTTGTTCCCTGCACCATGTTCGCATGACACAGTATGAATGACCAAAAAGAAAGGTGACAGTGATGGAGAGAGTGGTATGCTGGGATGTAACCACAGGGCTGATGGCACTGAGTCACTGGAGGAGGAGGAAGCCTGACTAAGTCTGTACTTTGGCTACCCCCCATGTTTGTCAGGAAAACTGGGGACGACGTTCCTAGTTTTTGAACCATTTTTATGGAGGGGGGACTATGGGGCACTGCACTGGGCAGGGCAGTGTTCGGTCTCATTCCAGCCTGAGAAGACAGGCAACCACAGCAACTATGGCACTGTTCTCGGAGGACTATTCAGTGCCATAAGCCCGGTCCCACACACTGGAGAGCCGGCCCCCGCCTTATAATGTTGAGACTGGGGCTCCATCCCCTATGACTAAGACTGTAGCGCTGCCCCTTCCACCAGTGTCGGCTGCACTGCTCCCTCAGATGAAGCGTGCAGATCCACCTCTTCTGTTGGTGCTGGCTGCACAGCCACCTCAGCCTTTGACTGCAGCTCCACCCCTTCTGCCGGTGCCAGCTGCACCGCCCCCTCAGCTGGCGCCAGCATCTCTGCCCCTTCAGCCAATGACTGCAACTCCAGCTTCTCATTAAATAATGATCTCACATTTGGGTTGCAATCCAAACACTGATTTTAACATGCAGGGGAAAAAAGTCTCTGCCGTTAAACGTCTGTCATGAACCTCAAACCTATGTTACTGCACACTGGAATTTTTTTATTATTTTTATTGACAGCAGTAGGAAGCAGAATCCGGGGAGATAGGTAGGGGGAGACAGAGAGGAAGGAAAGAGGCAGTGGCTGAGCCAAGGAAGATCCAGAGTTGGTAACTGAAACCACTACACCAACTCTAGCACGCACAGTAAACAATCACATAAAACAGCCTGTACAAGTTTGTGCTGCAAAAAAAGTCTACCTTGTCTGTGGAGGCCCGGATCTGGCGGGGCATTTCAGAATCAGAAAGAGATTTATTGCCAAGCAACTTACCAAACAAGGAATATTTTCTGGTCTATTGGTGCATTACTTTTTTGTACATATATCGCAGAAATGTTAACATTTTCTAACTTTTAAGGTGCAAGATATGAACAGAATGTGGACAGAATATTTACAGTATATTAACAGGTATATACACCCAAGAAAAATATAAACACATCAATTCTTTGCCCTTATTTATCACGAGCTGAACTTAAAGATCTAAGACTTTTTCTATGTACACAAAAGGCCTATTTCTCTCAAATATTGTTCACAAATCTTTTTGAAATCTGTGTTAGTGAGCACTTATACTTTGGCGAGATAATCCATCCACCTCATAGGTTATATATGGATACAGTGCCTTGCGAAAGTATTCAGCCCCCTTGAACATTTAAACCTTTTGCCACATTTCAGGCCTCAAACATAAAGATATAAAACTGTAATTTTTTGTGAAGAAGCAACAACAAGTGGGACACAATCATGAAGTCGAACAAAATTTATTGGATATTTCTAACTTTTTTAACAAAAAACTGACGAATTGCCCAGTTTTGTTTTGTTAAAACAATACTGTATCTTTTAGAAATGGCTTTCTTCTTGCCACTCTTCCATAAAGGACAGATTTGTGCAGTATACGACTGATTGTTGTCCCATGGACAGACTCGCCCACCTCAGCTGTAGATCTCTGCAGTTCACCCAGAGTGATCATGGGCCTCTTGGCTGCATCTCTGATTAGTCTTCTCCTTGTATGAGCTGAAAGGTTAGAGGGACGGCCGGGTCTTGGTAGAATTGCAGTGGTCTGATACTCCTTCCATTTCAATATTATCGCTTGCACAGTGCTCCTTGGGATGTTTAAAGCTTGGGAAATCTTTCTGTATCCAAATCCGGCTTTAAACTTCTCCACAACAGTATCTCAGTCCTGCCTGGTGTGTTCCCTGTTCTTCATGATGCTCTCTGTGCTTTCGACGGACCTCTGAGACTATCACAGAGCAGGTGCATTTATATGGAGACTTGATTACACACAGGTGGATTCTATTTATCATCATTAGTCATTTAGGTCAACATTGGATCATTAAGAGATCCTCACTGAACTTCTGGAGAGAGTTTGCTGCACTGAAAGTAAAGGGGCTGAATAATTCTGCTCGCCCAATTTGTCCGTTTTTAATTTTTTTTAAAGTTTGAAATATCCAATAAATTTCGTTCCACTTCATGATTGTGTCCCACTTGTTGTTGCTTCTTCACAAAAAATTACAGTTTTATATCTTTATGTTTGAAGCCTGAAATGTGGCAAAAGGTCGAAATGTTCAAGGGGGCCGAATACCTTCGCAAGGCAATGTAAATTACAACTGGACTAGGAGTCAGAATCTGTCAGAATTTTGTATTGCAGTCATCAGTTGACACACTGGGCAATTAATATTTCACCCTGCTGCTTAGTGCTCACTTGCACACCAGCGAAGTGCAAAGCAGTGACGTGCATGAGAAAAGGTGTTTGTATTAGTTATTGTCAAGTGGACAAGGCTCCTGCATTTTAGCAACTTTTCTACATTTCCACATAGCATTATTATCTCTGCCATTGCCCATGTTATATACTAGTTTTTATCTTATTTTTTCTTCCAAATGCCTGACATTTCAATGGGAAATCAACCCGTTGCAGCAGTCCCTTCTGATACAGTGACCCAGAGTCTCAAGGAGCCGATTCTGGCCTCGCCCCTGCCTCCACGGAATCTCGTCCAGTTACGCTGGCAAAGCTGGAATCCCATATCCAGTCCCATCTGAAGGCCTTCCAAGCTGATTTAATCATGGATTTTACGGCTGCTCTTGCTGTCCAGATGAAAACGGTTCATGATGCATCTCTGGCCCCCTTCTCTACAGCCCTGGATGAGGTTCATGCAGTTGCTGATGAACATGCTGTAAACCATGAGCCAAACGGCAAGGCTCTTGATCTACCGGTCACTTCTGTTCTTTCGGTTATGACCCATCCTTCAGGAACATAGGTGAGGGTAGGAATGAAGAGTGATCGGTAGATCAAGAGCCTTGCCTTTTGGCTCAGCTCTCTTTTCATCACAATGTTGCGGTAAAGTGACTGCAACACCATCCCCGCTGCTCCGATTCTTTGGCCAATCTCACGCTCCATTGTCCCCTCACTTGTGAACAAGACCCAGAGGTACCTAAACTCCTTGAATTGGGGTAAGGACTTATTCCCTACCTGGAGTAAGCAATCCACTGGTGTCCTGCTGAGAGTCATGCCCTCAGATTTAGTGGTGCTAATCCTCATTCCAGCCGCTTCACACTCGGCTGCAAACCAATACAGTGAGTGCTGAAGGTCACTGAACGATGATGCCATCAGGTCCACATCATCCGTAAAATGCAGTGATGAGATCCTCAGCCCACTGAACTGTAGCCCCTCCCCACCATGACTACGCCTCGATATCCTGTCAAGAAATATCACAAACAGGATTGGTGACAAAGTGCAGCCCTGTTGGAGGCCAACCCCCACCGGGAACAAATCCGACTTACTGCTGAGAACCTGGACACAGCTCTCAGTTTGAGTATACAGAGATTGGATGGCCTTGAGAAGAGACCCTTTCACCCCACACTCCCGCAGCACCTCCCACAGTATCTCCCAGGGTACCAAATCATACACCTTCTCCAGATCCACAAAACACATGTAGACTGGATGGGTCTACGTCCAGACCCCCTCAAGGATCCTTGTGAGGTTAAAGAGCTTGTCTGTTATTGCGGATTTCTTCCACTGCCAGGAAGAAATCCGCATTGTTCCTCTTTAATCTAAGGTTCGACTATCGGCCGAACCATCCTTTCCAGCACCTTGCAGTAGACTTTACCAGGGAGGCTGAGAAGTGTGATGCCTATGTAATTGGCACACACCCTCAGTGTTTTTTCATTTTTAACATGTTGCTCATTTTATTTGCTAAAGAACTCCATAAAAGTTGCATTTGGTTGACTTTGGAAAATTTAGAGGGATTGTTGTGGTGCATCGAGTGGGCACTTTTATTTGGGAGGGATTCATTTCTTTCTGCTGACATAATATCCTACTGCCCAACTAATGGTAAAGCTGTTGCTCCCTTGTTACAGGATTGGATGTTACATTTATTTTTGGAGAGGGCCTTTTGAAACACTCTGCCTTTTTGTAATAATGCCAGTTTTAATGTACAATTGCTCAAACATTTGCATAACCCTGGAACTTTCAGAGAAAGAGTGAGCAGGTGTCACAGATCCAATAACGTGTGTGGATGAATGAAGGAGACAGGTGCGAAGGAATGCAAGTAATCCAATGGAATTTATTCCACGTAATAGTAAGCCAAAACAAATACTGCCCCGTGGGGCGAAACCAAAGACTACAAAATAACAAAGCAACACACATGAACCTGTAACATAGAACATTGATCGACAAGAGACAAGACCAAACACTCAACCTAAATACCACAACTAACGAAGACAATGGAAAACACCTGGGCATTGGAATTAACAAGAAGACGATCTATTGGCTGAGGGAGGACATGTGATCTGGGCATGTGACCTGGAAGTGGGAATCAGAACAAGACACAGTAGGAATCACAGAACACATGTAAGGCACATAAGGAACACTAGGGGGAACTAAAATATCACACAGGGGAAGCAAACCAGAGACAGGACACACATAAGACCTAACAAAAAAAAGGGGCACATATACACAAGAGACACTAACATAACAAAAGGAGTCCATCTAACGGCCAATCTAGGGCTGGACGTTACAGTACCCCCTCCCAAAGCCCACCAGACCGGGGTGGGCAAGAGAAGGGGACCGCGGCAAGAAAGGCAGAGGGCCCGGGGTCTGGAGGGACAGAGGGCGGCCCGGGGTCAGGAGGGACAGAGGGCGGCCAGGGGCAAGGCATTTCAGATGGCCCGGGGAAAGGCAGTTCAGGCGGCCCAGGAAAAGGCAGTTCAGGCAGCCCGGGGAAAGGCAGTTCAGGCGGCCCGAGGAAAGGCAGGTCAGGCGGCCCGGGGAAAGGCCGTTCAGGTGGCAAGAAGGTGTCTGGGAGGCCTGGCGGCAGGGGGTCTGGGAGCTCCGGTGGTGGTGTCAGCGACGGGTTTCCGCACGGTGGTCCGGGTGTCCGTGACGGGGTTCCGGACAGGGGTCCGGGGGTCTGGACGGGGGTCCAGGCATCAGCGACGGGGGTCCAGACGGGGAACCGGGCGTCAGCGACGGGGGTCCGGAAGGGGGTCTGGACGGGGGTCCGGACGGGGGTCCGGAAGGGGGTCTGGACAGGGGTCCGGATGGGGGTCCGGACGTCAGCGGCGGGGGTCCGGACGGGGGTCCGGACGACAGCGGCGGCTGAGCAGGGGTCCGGACGACAGCGGCGGCTGAGCAGGGGGTCTGGATGACAGCGGCGGCTGAGCAGGGGGTCCGGACGACAGCGGCGGCTGAGCAGGGGGTCCGGACGACAGCGGCGGCTGAGCAGGGGGTCCGGACGTCAACGGCGGCTGAGACGGGGGTCTGGACGTCGGCTGCGGCTGAGACGGGGGTCCGGATGGGGGTCCGGAGATCAGCGACGGCTGAGACGGTGAACAGACAGCTGCCGGAGGCTGTGGCGGTGGGCAGACAGCTGCCGGAGGCTGTGGCGGCGGGCAGACTGCTGCCGGAGGCTCTGGCGGTGGGCAGACTGCTGGCGGAGGTTCTGGCGGTGGACAGACTGCTGCCGGAGGCTCTGGCGGCAGGCAGACTGCTGCCGGAGGATCTGGCGGCGGGCAAACTGCGGCCGGAGGCTCTGGCGGTCGGCAGAGCAGGTCCTCCAGGTCAGGACTGCAAAAGAGGGGGACGGAGTCCTTTCGCCACCCCTCATAGCCCCCCCGAAAATTTCCGTGGGGAGACTGTCGGCCATCTCTGGAGAGGTGCCACTTATGAGGGCCGGCATCTCCTCCTCCTCCTCCTCACTATCAGACCACCAATGAACAGTGTTGGCGGCAATCACCTGAAAAGGGGGCCTAGGGGCAACTACTGGGGACCTAGGGGCAGGTACTGGGGGCCTAGGGGAACTAAGAAATGTGCTGGCCTGAGAACCAGGGAATGTGCTAGCCTGAAAGCTAGGGGTTCCTTAAGCTAACCTGGGAGCTAGCGGGGCTACAAACGCTAGCCTGAGAGCTAGCGGGGCTAAGTAAGCTGGCCTGGAAGCTAACGTGCTTGTAATGGGGGCTAGAACTCAGACGGGGGGCCCTATACTGCGGACCACGTCCCTGGACCTGAGAGCTAGGAGGGCTGGGGAAGCTAGCCTGAAAGCTAGGTGAAAAGCTAGGGGTGCTAAGATAGCTAACCAGGGCGTTAACGGAGCTACTACAACTAGCCTGGACGCTAGGAAGAGAGATTTGGGTCCTATTACCCAGACGGGGGGCCCTAACAAAGGACCTAACACCCTGGACCTGAGCATGAGGGGCTCTAACCTGTAGCTTGGGAGTAGAGGTGGGTGAGTGGTCCACCATTCCGCAAGGAGCGACGGCCATCTGGGGCAGAGGGGAAGGTGGTGTTGTTACTCCCCGCTCTGGGAACGGTAAAAGGTGCATGCCGTCTTGCTGGGCATCCATAAGGCACTGTCGGTGGCGCTCTCCAAACAAAGGCTCCTCCTGATCCAGCCACCTAAACCTCTGCGTTCCCAGCCAACCTTCCAGAAACCACCTGTTCCAAATCTCCTCCTCGTTTTCTGCTTACTCCTTCGCTGTCTCATCTTAGGTGGTCGATCAATCTGTCACGGATCCAATAACGTGTGTGGATGAATGAAGGAGACAGGTGCGAAGGAATGCAAGTAATCCAATGGAATTTATTCCACGTAATAGTAAGCCATAACAAATACTGCCTCGTGGGGCGAAACCAAAGACTACAAAATAACAAAGCAACACACATGAACCTGTAACATAGAACATTGATCGACAAGAGACAAGACCAAACACTCAATCTAAATACCACAACTAACGAAGACAGTGGAAAACACCTGGGCATTGGAATTAACAAGAAGACGATCTATTGGCTGAGGGAGGACTTGTGATCTGGGCATGTGACCTGGAAGTGGGAATCAGAACAAGACACAGTAGGAATCACAGAACACATGTAAGGCACATAAGGAACACTAGGGGGAACTAAAATATCACACAGGGGAAGCAAACCAGCGACAGGACACACATAAGACCTAACCAAACAAAGGGGCACATATACACAAGAGACACTAAAATAACAAAAGCAGTCCATCTAACGGCCAATCTAGGGCTGGACGTTACAGCAGGCAAGAGTGAGCAGGCAAAAATATTCTTTCTTTACTCATGAGATTCATATTCAACTGTAGGTCATAACATAATGACACAATCATAATGAAAATACCCCTGTTCAAAAGTCTGCATACCCTCACTTTTTTACCCTCACTGTATGTCCTAACTGGCTAACAAAACTAAACAAAACTGGCACACGGTCAAGGTGGCTTAATCAAAAGTACAAGGGGTGGTCTGCCAAGGTTTTCCCTAGTGTGTATAGACAGTGGAGTTACCTAAGGGAAGATGTATGCCCGAGGGCTTCTTGCCTACACATTCCCAAGTGTATCCCCCTTCCTCCTGGGAAGAAAATAAACAAAGGATTACTGGTAATATAATAATGAACAACTATAAGAGATAAATCATAAGTATTGAATATATATACACTAATAGTTACAATATCTAAAACTCACAACTACTAACAGAGCTCTCCCTCACAACAAACAACCACACTGGCATATACCCTTAACACACTGACAGAGAGAGCAACCTTACATAAAGGCAGAGTGAGAGAGAAACTACTGATCTCAATAACAACGACACACCAAATACAGCTCACTCCACACACACAGACCAAGACAGATTTCAGACTCACCGAGAGAGAGACAAGAACAAATGGTGGCAAAATTTATACTGTTGAAGGGATGATGGGATTGGTTGATGGAACCTGGAACCAGCTGGGCACAATAATGGGAGGGAGGAGTCATTGCTGATTGATGATTAGTGCCATCTGTACAGAATACACACATAGAGCAGAACATACACCCACACAACACTAACAGGACTGGGGGATATAACATGTGTAGCGCTATATGGTTTTACTCAACTCCACCCACCACAAGATGGCCCTAAAACACCATGTTATGTTACAGTAACTAGGAATTTCTATTTTGAATGCTTTATCAAGCTGCTGTCATGGCAGGCAAGATCAGAGACCCTGTTTATTGTTCAAAAACAATTATTCAACATAAGGGCTCGGATCACGCAACTTCAGACTCCTAAGTCTGTGTCTGAAACACAACCCTACCTCCCCTTAGAGGTCCTGTCCGAATCACTGCCTGTCTGGATAACAGCTCTCACACACAGCCCCCCTTCCCTTTCTTGCCGCAGCCTGTCTGTGGCTCTTTACGAGAGAGGCTGATAGAGAGCTATTTTTCCTCTTCCCGGACTAGCTCAGATATAAATCAAGGTAGAGACTTTATTAATTGATAAATAAGCTGCCCCTGGCAGCTCTTAAATAGGCGGGGCCTGTGATCTGTGGAACTCCCTCTGGTGTAATAGCTGTGCGTATCAGAAATATTAGAAAAGTAATTACATAAAATCCTGGGTGCCAGGTTATTTCTTATCTTACAAACTAAACACAGTTTAAGTTGGGAAACTCTCTCCTTCACTATTAGCCACTTGAGACACTGGAGAAATGGTCAGGAAGAAGATAAGTTCTAGGGTGTAATTTGAGGATCACTGTTATCTGTTTATTTTGACAGATCTGTAGTTTGTCTTTGAGGCCTGTAGTAATGACCGTGTACCAAGATGTACAGGCATAGTCAAGATGGCATTGAACAAGAGCATTGGCCAGATTGGCCAATTTTCAAGGTGTTACTGTATAAGATGCTGGATATTCTTGCCAGGAACTTTGTCCTTTGGCTTACCTTAGAAATAATTATTCGGGCCATAAATTCCACTGATAGTTTGTTGTCCAGTATACAGCCTAAGTAAGTGACCACATCCTTGGCTGTAATTGCAGCATCACCTACTACTACCCTAAACCCCATAGACTTTTTCAGTTTGTCTCTGGACCCAAAGATAATCAACTGTTTTGTCAAAGAGAATCATTATAGAGAGGCTGGTTTTTTAAAAGTTGAAGAAAGGGTAAAAGTCTTAAAACTGGTGTTGGTGTTTAAAATAGTAAAGAAAAGAGTTCCTGGTTACTTGATAGACTATTATGTCCAGGTAAAGAATGTCCATAGACATTCCACAAGGGGGAGTAACACTGATATCTATACTTATAGATTTAAGAGTTCAAT
>JACXGM010035831.1:0-11559 GCA_016801145.1 Umbra pygmaea | reverse complement strand
TAGAGAAAGGGATGAGGGAGACAACAGAGAGGGGAGAAAGAGACCCAAGAGAAAGGGATAATAGAGACAGCAGAAGGATGG
Organism: Umbra pygmaea; assembly: GCA_016801145.1. Taxonomy (NCBI): domain Eukaryota; kingdom Metazoa; phylum Chordata; class Actinopteri; order Esociformes; family Umbridae; genus Umbra; species Umbra pygmaea. The sequence goes on along the minus strand of JACXGM010035831.1, from coordinate 11,478 downwards.
CTGAGACAACATAGGGATGATAAAGAACAGACAGGGATGAGAGCGAACAGAGAGTGAGATGATGGAGAGAACAGAAGGATGATAGAGAACAGAGGGATGAGGAAGACATCTGAGAAGGATGACGGAGACAACTGAGAGGGATGAGGGAGACAAGAGATAAAGGGAGAGACAAAAAAGAAAGGGATGAGGTAGATGAGTGACAGGGATGAGGGAGACAACAAAGAGAGGGATGATCCTGTCCTTGGAGCTGAAAGGAGAGTGGGTCTAGCTAAGGCAATGGTTGTCATGGAGACAGGCCCTGGTTATAGTGTAATGATAAAGCTCTTCTGGATTGTGCCGCAGTAAACACAGCCACTGGGGTCCCGTTAAAAAAGCGCCACACACGCTGCATGCAAAACTGCAACCTAAAAAAAAGCAAGGCTCTTACGTTATCTCTCCTCTGTCTCATGAGGGTATCACTTACTTTCATTCATTTACTCCTTGCTGGCTCCTATCTCTCTGTCTCTCTCACACTCATTCATCCTTCCTCTTTTGAATCATCATTCACCCCTCTTTTCACCCTCTCGCTTGCTTAAGTTCACAATATTTCTGTTTTTCTCTCTCTCTCAACAAGCCTGACGTTTCTCCCTCGCAGCCATTCGCCCCCTCGCTTCATTCCATTCCCACGCAATCACATTTCTCTCTCATAAAATCCTGCTCTGCTCTCGCTTTTTCATTGTCCTTTTCTCATCTGGCTCGCTGTCTATCCTCTCTCTCCATCCCTATCTCTGTCTTTCGCTGTCTCTCCCTCTGACTCTCTCTTTCCCTCCCTAAGTCACTTTCTCTCGCAGTCTTCATTTTATGTTGATGATCTTTTCCAATCTAATTCCACACCTTGCAGAGAGACTTGTGAGGCTTGAAGGTCATTTGACCACATACAGTACACACATTGTATATAACATTAGGTATACACTATTAAATGAAACAGTTCCTGTTGGGGAAACCCTATGAATTCAATAAGGAACCCTTTGAACCTTTCTTCAATTAACACTTAAAAATAAATATATATATATATGTATTTATATATATTATATATATGTTTTCCTGCTTCTTCATTTTGTCCTCAAAGTTGATGTGTTAGAAGCAGGAAAAATGGGCAAGGATATTAGTGACTTCAACAAGGGCCAAATTGTGATGGCTAGGGGACTGGGTCAGAGCATCTCCAAAACTGCCGCTCTTGTGGGGTGTTCCTGGTCTGCAGTGGTCATTAACTATCAAAAGTGGACCAACAAAGGAAAAGTGGTTTCTCAGGAAATTATGCCATGGATTTTGGGATATTTTGCATAACTTCATCAAAACAGTTAACTTACAACAGTGAATATTTTTTACCTGGGATGCACATAAGGCAATTCTAGGTCTTATAGCATATTTTGGTTAAACTCCCCCAATTCATTTGGAATTGCTATCCTCTGCATGCAGAGTGCATTCTTCCATCACATGTGCAGTGCCTCTTCCATCACATGTGCAGTGCCTCTTCCATCACATGTGCAGTGCCTCTTCCATCACATGTGCAGTGCCTCTTCCATCACATGTGCAGTGCCTCTTCCATCACATGTGCAGTGCCTCTTCCATCACATGTGCAGTGCCTCTTCCATCACATGTACACCACATTCTCAAGATCTTAAACACTAATGAAATGCTGCTTTTTGTTGAGATTAGTGTCACAATAAAAATGTTGATACTTCTATGAAGTATATTTTGTAATAAAAACATTTCTAATGCATTATAATACTAACTAATATAAGTATCCATAATAACTTATACATTGTTTTATATAAATGTATACATCTCTTTGTTGCTTTATAGATCATTACTTATTAAATAATGACTTATAATACTAATTACATATTGTAAACTTACTGATTCATAAACACAGATGATTTAGTTATAATACAAAATATCTAAAAGTATGTACTATACCACAATATGATTTAATGTATTATGATGTTTTATAAACATAGTGTCTATGTTTGTGGTGTATAATATACCATAATATCAAACACAATGTATTAGAATGCATTAGAAATTGCTATTATGTTTTTGCATACCTTAATCCAGAGTAAATAACATTTTAATATAGTATTTAAAAACATTACCATTCATGTCACATACAATCCTTTATGAAATCCTGGATTTCGGTCAGGATTGTAATAAGTTTCTGGCCTTCTTAGCCATTTGACCATAAAACTTAAAGTAAAATCATCAATAATTCTCACTAAGTCATTTGAGAGTTGTAATACCTATCTAGCTCAAAATGATACAGACTGAGCAATATTCTGTGAACCATTATTTTATTTTTTACATTGCATTTATTCAAGTATTTGCACAAATAATTGAGATGCTACAGTATGCTAATCGGCTACTATTGATGCTACACACAGGTGATTGCCCTTATTCCCCCAATAACAACATCTGATTTCAAATAGAGTTGTTTCAAATGACCTCCAATCTATCCTTGGAATGTATGTACATACATTTTATGTTACACATCTTGAATGGAGATCTGGTCAGCGGATGGTTGAATGCCGAATGCTAAATTTACGCATTAAAATAAAAGACTGAGAAATTTAGAGTCTGAGAAAGTGGGCATGATGTTCAATGGCGAGAATTCTTCAAGATTAATTAAAATAATATTTTCTACAATTCATATTTTGGCCAATAACAATTGTTTCATTCAAACTTTACAAATGCTTTGTACAAAGTCATGTAACATTTACACTGCGTTCCAAATTGTTATGCAAATTGGAATTAAGTGTCATAAACATTAAATATATTTTTTTTCAAAAAGACTCATGGATGGTATTGTGTCTCTTGACTCTTTCGATCACTGAAATCAATCTCAGACACCTGTGATAATTAGTTTTTGCCAGGTGAACCCAATTAAAGGAAAACTACTTAAGAAGGATGTTCCAAATTATTAAGCAAGCCACAGGTTTCAAGCAATATGGGAAAGAAAAAGGATCTCTCTGCTGCAGAGAGATTTGTCGCTGATTCAGAACACAGACGGGTTTGTGCAGATAAAGGCATAATGAGGAAGGTTACTGCCAGGCAAATTAATCAAATTAAGAGAGCAGCTGCTAAAATGCCATTACAAAGCAGCAAACAGATATTTGAAGCTGCTGGTGCCTCTGGAGTCCCGCGAACCTCAAGGTGTAGGATCCTTCAGATGCTTGCAGTTGTGTATAAACCTACTATTCGTCCATCCTGAACCAATGTTTACAAGCAGAAAATAGTTGCAGTTGGCCCAGAAATACATGAAGTCTTGAGTGCCGTGCAACCCTGGATGGTCCAGATGGATAGAGTAGTGGATGGTTGGTGGATGGCCACCATGTCCCAATAAGGCTGCGAGGAGGTGGCAGAGCAAGGAGGTGGCGGAGTCATGTTTTGGGCCGGAATCATGGGGAGAGAGCTGGTAGGCCCCTTAAGGGTCCCGGAAGGTGTGAAAATGACCTCTGCAAAGTATATAGATTTTCTGACTGACCACTTTCTTCCATGGTACAAAAAGAAAAAATGTGCCTTCCGTAGCAAAATTATCTTCACCCCTGACAATGCATCATCTAATGCTGCAAATATTTATATATATTTATTTAATATATATACCTCCGTGTCATCAGCATAAAAGGAGAGAAACTCATGGTGTAGCCCCATCCTCCCCTGACCTCAACCCTATTGAGAACCTTTGGAGCATCCTCAAGCAAAAGATCTATGAGGGTGGGAGGCAGTTCGCATCAAAACAGCAGCTCTGGGAGGCTATTCTTGAAATTCAAGCAGAACCTCTCCATGAACTCACATCCAAGTTCAATGGATGTAAGAATTGTGAAGGCAATATCAAAGAAGGGGTGTTATAATGCATTATGAATGATGTTATAAGCATTATAAAATGTACTTCATAGAAAGTGTTACCAAAATATGGTGCACTTTCAAAGTGTTTGGTATGTTGTGTAAAACAAATTGTAAACATCCCAATACAATCCTATTTCAGTCCAGGGTGTCACACTACAAAATATGGAAACGTCCAAAAACATCTGCATTTAAATTCTATTAATCTTAATTTTGTTTATATTCCATATATTCCTGTTAATGCCTGTATATTCACATTAATTCCCATGGAAAGTCTCCACCTCTGAATATACCCCACTGTGTGCAACCTTAGTTGGCAGGGTAAACTGATGCAGGTAAAACGGTAGGGAATGCCACCTAATTGAGAATCATGCTTGTGAATATTCTATGAAAGTATGGAACTTTACAATGAACATATCTATGTTTTAAACGGCACCATATTATTTCTGGAGTTGTATTTCAACATATTCAAATACAATTTCATGTTATTAAAATGATGTCAGTTCCACTTTAAACTAGTAACACACAAGTTTTTTTTTCTTGTCTATATTAAATTCATAATTTAAACATTCCCAGTGCATGGTGGAATAAGTATGTGAACCTCTAAGCTAATGACTCAGAAGTTAGCAAACGTGTTGGAGGTGTTGGTGAGAGATGCCTTGCCCTATAAAAACACTCCAGTTTTTGAATTTTTTATTCACAAGAAGCATTGCATGATGGGAACCATGCCTTGAACAAAAGAGAAGGATGAGGGTCCGAACGCATTCTCTACCCGGACTCTATGTACATTTGGCGTTTCAATCATTTAGAGTTCTCTCACATCCAAAATGACAGTGGTGATTAATGGTAAGATAGGTGGGACAGCCACATTAACCCTGTGGGTGTGCATAAATTCAAAGAAGGAACAACAGCTCGTCTCTCCTACTCTATCTCTGCTCTCTCTGTCTTCATGTCTGTCTATGTGCCCATGTGTCATGTTGCCTCTGTCCTTTCACCTGTTGGCTGTTTATTTTTTTTCTACTAGACATGTGCGCTGGCATGCTTACACGTTCTCACACTTTTTGCAGAAACACACATGTATTGCAGACACACACATCTGAAATTATGAAGACTTGATCAGTCCAATGAAGTGTACATGCTTGCAAACACATACATTTTACTTGTTTGGACCTAAGCCTGACCTAGCCTGACCCAGAAAGCTCTAAACCAAACACTTACTCTAACCTTAACCTCAAGAACCATCAAAGTAATCACGCTTTTCCTTTTTTTATTAGGTTTATTTTTGTTCGGTATTTTTTCATTTTTAACAACTGAACAGTTGGAAACAGAGGGAGACAAGGATGAAGGTCGAGACAGAGAATAAGGGAACAGTCAGTTGGCCGAAGTCAAATGTGTGCGGTCCAGAGTGTGGAGCTAAGACATCTTCACCAAACTCTGGATCGTAACCACAATTCTAACAGTAGGTCCAATTGTATTTTTTACCCTAAACCAAACCCCTGAGCCAGAAGTCACAATTTCCATAGTGGGAACCAGGCAAAAAGTGAAAAAAACATTTCTTAGGTTTCTCTATACATGGATCACACACACACACACACACACGCACACACGCACAGTCCTGTACATCTCACTTCATGAAGACCAGAAAACCTTAAGCTAAACCTAACCTTAACCTCACACTAAACCTAACCTTAACCTTAATAATGTAACATTTATGCCTAAACCTAACCCCTATTTCAGGTGTAACTATCCTCGTGGAGACATAAAAAAAATCCCGAAATCTTAAAATCCACTAAACCTAACCCTGACACTAACCTTATCCTCACCCTATCCTTAACCTCAATAATCTAACATTTATGCCTACACTTAACATAGTCCTAATGCCTAACCCTAAACCTAACCCGTAATTCCTGAACATTAAAGTTACCTGAATACAATCTCTAAACCTAACTGTAAGTTTGACCCTAAACCTAACATGTAAGCCAGAAATTGACCATTTCCTCATGGGGACCTGAAAAATGTCCCCATAAAGACACTTTGATCAGGTTTTACTTACCTTGTGAAGACTTCAGGTTAACTCAGTTGGTGAGTTAAACCAGACCCACAAATACACACACAGACACACACACACACACACACACGAAATTGAACATGATGATTCGCCTGAAGTACATTTTATTACTGGTCAAGCCTTTGAAATGTTTCACACTGTCATTCCAAAAGCTTAGTAGTATAAATGCACAACATAGGCTACTGTGTGTAATTCAGATTGACTGGTGAAATGAATGTGTATATTGACTTGGTATTCAGAGCTACATCTGGTACTGCATTCCTATGCATTCTATTACTATATGTGCTGATATAGGAACTTCGGTTACAGGGGTTGTTTACACCTTTTAATTTCATAATGACTGATGCAAGACAGGCTTTAAAATATGAATAGTTGCCTGATTCTGTCTTTCTTCTTATGAAACAATATGTTGTTAATAATCTCAAAGAATCAGATGGTCAATGTTGTATACTTTGATGACAGTTGCATTTAAATTCAGCAAATGTCAGTTAAACATACAGTATGGAATGGCACAGTGGTCTAAGTCGATGCCTCAAAGCACAACTGCGTCACGGTGGCCAGGGTCTTTATGCTAGTTTGCAGCACTCTGACGATGCCCAGGGGTTCAGGATGGAGCTGTGCACATTGTTGCAGCGGTACCCGAGGAGGACAGTGGTCACTCTGTAGTGACTACTTGTGTGTATCGTTCACCTGTGAATTCATGTGGCTGTACAATTGTAATCTAGAATTTTGGCACCGCAGTAAAAAACAATATTACAAAAAAAATTCTTAACTTTTGCATATTTTTTATTTATTTTTAATTTACACAAAGGGTAGAGAGAGGAAAATAATAAAATTATGCCATGTCCTTTTTTTGTTTAGTATTTTGAATCTATGAAAAATTATATTAAAACGTAATCCTGTATAAACCTGCAGAAGATTGTCATGTTTCATTTTGTCCCACTCAGAGGTCAGGTCAACTCTTGTTTAGAGGAGGATTGTTTTCGGGGTTGCACAAACTTCAGAATGAAGCTACTGTGTTTAGTTGATGAATGTGTAGCCTCACCATGTGTGTATCAACTAAAGGCTTCCATGTTTATTGAGCAGTGTGTTAAGAATCGAACCGTCTCAGCGACGCAGGGAACCAAGTGATCCATCTTCTACCATCAAACTCTTGCTGTGGAGTGGCTGAGGACGGCCAAAGGGGAATTGGACATGACATATTGGGAGGGGAGAAAAATAGGGTTATTTTGTATTGTTGTTTATATCACTATGGCCAGTCTGTTCAACGCATTCTCATGGCAAGACGCGGGTAACCGTACGTAATGGAAATGTTGCCGCATTACATAGGCAGACTTACGATATGGCCAATCAAAATGTGAGTTTTTTTACGTATTGAATCTCCGTTTTACCAGAACACTTCCAAGAATAGACCAATCGTTTACAATTACAAAATACAAAAAGGACTTGGGGAAAGTTTAGTTCAGGGACAATATGCTAGGTTAGTGAGGTTAAGGTTAGGGTAAGTGTTAAGTTTAGGGTAAGGTTAAGGTAATCTGACTTTGTTTACGTTTTGTAAACGTACGAGGCATACTTTTTCCTGCCTCACAAAATGTCACATGTGGACATATTTTTTAGTTTTTTTACAATTTCGGATGGTTTTGTACATATCACAATGAGAACAGCCTGGTGTGTTAGACTATTCTCGGATAAGCTTGATGTCTTCTCTATGTCATTCTCTTAGGTCTTACCTCACTGGCACTATGGAAACTGGTCAAAATAAATGTTTAAAACATCAAAAACACACAAAAGTCTAATTTCACAAACAGTCTGTAAAACAATATGCATATTTAGTTAGTGAAACAAGAAGTATTACTACAGTACATGAAAGTCTGCATTCATTGCCAAAATCAGGTTCCAAAAGAAGGGCACCTTTGCAAAAGCGCTTTGTCTGAGCAATTGATTTAGCTTGTTTTGAGCACCCAACAGCAGCACGTTGTTATCATTTATTCAGTAATTATTTGTTGCTTATCTTTATCAAAGGTGACAGTATAGTTGGACCTGAACCAATGCATAACTTAATCCTAACATGTTATGGCCAATCCTGTGAATGATACAGCCACAAGAGAATGTGCAGAGGGTCTTGTCCTTGTGTAATTTATCCATTGTGGTCATACTTAATGCTTTGTTGTCCTCCAGCTGATTTCACAGCCCACCAGTGTAGCCTAAATATAACATCTGATGCAACCACAGTCTAACTTTTTAACTGTGTTAGTCTTTTTTTGGCTGTGTTTGCAGCCAAGTGTAGTTTGTGGGCTTATATACTATAGACATTTTATGCTCTATATACCAACCATTTTTAACACACCTTTTATGTCCTAAAGATTATCATGATAAATTAACATTATTGTTGAATCTAATTGTATTTATTTATTTCCTGTACATTACATTTACATTTTAATTAGATTTTAAAGTGCCTTGCACAAGGACACAATGACATTTGAAACAGTCAGGAATTGAACCAGCAACCTTTCGAGTATCAGTCTGACTCCCTAACCACTTAGCCATCTGCTTCCCAAATGGCTCAGCTTTAAAGGAGACCTTCAACTCTGGCTGATTCTCTGTATACAGTAAATAATTGCTAGATGTTCATTGTGCTTCAGATCTATCTTTTACGCTAGACCTACAAATTAATATAAAGTCCCCGGCCACATCATTATGTACTGTATACCTGTTCAACTGCTCATTATTACAAATATCTAAGTCAGTGCGATTAGGCATGTAGACATGGTCAAGACGATCTTCTGAAGTTCAAACCAAGCAACAGAATTGGGAAGGTGATCTACTGTAAGGGACTTTGAACGTGGCAAGGTTGTTTGTGCCAGATGGGCTGGTTTGAGTATTTCAGAAAGTGCTGATCTAGTAGGATTTCACTGTTTAACCATCTGTAGGGTCAATAGAATGGTCAGAAAAATAGACAATATCCAGTGACCGGCAGTTCTCTGGTTGAAAAAGTCAAATAACCACTCGTTACAACCAGGGTATGCAGAAGAGCATCACAACTCATTGATCCTTGAATCAGATGGGCTACAGCAGCAGATGACCACACCAGGGCCCCTATTTGAATGGTCTAAGCGCACAGTGTGAAGCGCAGGTGCGTTTAGGGTGTGTCCAAATCCTCTTTTGCTAGTTTGACGGCGGTAAAAAGGGTTGTACTTAGTGTCTTCATTAACTCATGGGTGTGTGTTGGGTGTCATCTCCCATTTCCTTTAAGAGCCAGGTGCATTTGTACCTTGGCGCATTGCTATTATGATGGCGGATTAGCACCGTAATATTTTTATTTGTAATCATTTGCATGTTTGTGCTGCTGCGCTTCCCTGTATCTGTTTAACAAGCATAGTGTACACGCGCTGTGCATACGCTTAGGTGCATTTGACTAATTAGCTGTTAAAATAACAATGACATGCTGCACCATTAACTTTAGACCAGGTTTTTGTTGGTCAATGGCACGATCACTTTCCGATGCCTCAAGATAGTAATACACCCAGAATTATCTTGAACACACCTCCCTGTTAGACCAGCATGCCCATGGGTGCAAATATGTGCGCAGGTACATTTGCTATTTCAACAATGTTTGGGCTGGATGGGAAATTGACAACTGCATCGGTCCTAAACTAGCAGAAACACTTGCGCCGGGCTTTGCGCTGCGCTGCCCCGGGTGCAAGATAGGGCCCCAGGTGTCACTCCTGTTAGCTAAGCTACAATTTGCACAGGCCTACCAAAATTGGACAATAGAATATTGGTCTGATGAATCTCGGTTTCTGCTGCCACATTCAGATGGTAGGGTCAGAATTTTGCATAAACAACATGAAAGCATGGATCCATCCTGCTTTGGATCAACGGCTCAGGCTGGGGGTGTGCAGGATATCTTTTTGGCACACTTTGGGCCCCATTTGAGCATTGTTTAAATGCCGCAGCCTACCTGAGTATTGTTGCTGACCATGTCCTTCACTTTATTGTGTACTCATTTCCTAATGGCTACTTCCAGCAGGATAACACGCCATGTCACAAAGCTCACCTAATCTCAAACTGGTTTCTTGAACGTGACAATAAGTTCTCACCAGATCTCAATCCAATCGAGCACCTTTGGGATGTGGTCGAACAGAAGATCCATGCATCATGGATGTGCAGCTGACAAATGTGCAGCAATTGTGTGATGCAGTAATCTCAATATGGACCAAAATCTGTGAGGAATGTTTCCAGCACCTTGTTGAATCTATGCCACAAATAATTAGGGCAGTTCTGAAGGCAAAAAGGGCTCCAACCAGGTAAAAGAAAGATCTACCTAATAAAATGACTGGTGAGTGTAGACATACCATGTACTATAGACCTACAGTACCAGGTACTTTTGACCTAATGTTATGTTGAGCGACCATGTACCTACCATCCATGTACTATATATAGATCTATCATATACTACATACCCTCCATTTTCTACAGACATACTGTACTTTAGACCTACTATGTATTCTAGACCTACTGTCACGCCCAGCCCAGTGAGGGCTGGCATTTACAGGACTATGAACGGAGAACTGGACTCATGTATGTGTTTAGTTCATCTATATATATATATATATATATATATATATATATATATATATATATATATTTGTGTTCCATATTTCAGTGCTATATGCATGGTGGATCAGTTCTGTATTTATGTGTGTGTTTCTTTAAGTCAGGCACCTCTCCCCTAGTTTGGCTGTTGCCATGTAGGTTACTAGGGAAGTTGGGTTAGAATAGTATCTAAGTAATGAGTGGATGCAGCCGTGCTAGGCTTGCTAGGTGGTTAGCTAGTTAGTTAGTGGCTCTATAAGCCAGCCGGACTGGGGAAGAGGTTGTCGGTCATTGCTATTCTGTTTGATTACGTTAGGGTTGATTCCTGTTGTGCTTATGACGTTCGTCCTGGAGTACTAAACATAAGTGTGAGAAGAGTGATGTTTAGCTCTTGATGTTTATCCTAAGTGTCTATGCCACTATAGAGCATATGAAGTATAGTTGTTGTTACTCATCTACCGTTGTGCACTCGCTAACAGAGTCACCTGCACTGTATATCGTGATTGTATGTTTCCGGACAAACCAGTAAGTAAAACGTCAAACCAGTTACCTGCCTGTCAGTCTCCTTTTCTCCACACAACCAACACACTCGTGACACCTACTGTGTACTGTATAACTAATATGTATTGTAGACCTACAGTACTAACGGTATGTACTTATATACTGTAGACCTACTATGTACTAAGGAATTACTATTTATTAATGACCTACTGTAGAACTAAAATTTACTATAGACTAGGGCTGGGCGATATGGCTGAAAACTCTATCACGATATAAGTTTTTCATATTGGTCGATATCGATAATTATTGATCAGTTTTATGACCTATGTAGAATAAGGAGCAGGAAAAAAAATCTTAAATTTAAACATTTTTATTTTAAATTTAAACTTCCACTGATTATAATCCACTTAGTTATAAAGGCAGAAATGTCAACA
>JACXGM010035830.1:0-11563 GCA_016801145.1 Umbra pygmaea | reverse complement strand
ACAAACACATACATTTATAACTGCACACAATTAGAACATTTAGGGACAAACACATACATTTATAACTGCACACAATTAGAACGTTTGGGGACAAACACATACATTTATAACTGCACCCAATTAGAATGTTTAGGGACAAACACATACATTTATAACTGCACACAATTAGAACATTTAGGGATAAACATGCATTTATAACTGCACACAATTAGAACATTTAGGGATAAACATGCATTTATAATGCACCCAATTAGGAAGTTTAGGAACAAACACATACATTTATAACTGCACACAATTAGAACATTTAGGGATAAACATGCATTTATAATGCACCCAATTAGGAAGTTTAGGAACAAACACATACATTTATAACTGCACACAATTAGAATGTTTAGGGATAAACACATACATTTATAACTGCACCCAATTAGAATATTTGGGAATAAACACATACATTGATAAATGCGCACAATCAAAAACACCTTTACAGCATTAACAGTGTACATTACTCAGACACACTCATGTACAGTTTATCTTCTGCTGAGAGGGTTAACTCTCACAGTGAACCAATCATTTAGTCCACCTGCCAGTTCAACAAGCCAGACTGTTATGACTGAATTAGACCAATGTTCCAGTGTTCAACAAAGCTCACAGATGTCATGGCTTGGTCCATCACTCAAAAGCTCCGCCTGTGTATTCCCCACTGTTGATCATGAACTGAATGGCATGCTTCGGTTGTTGCTAGTGAAGCCGTTTACAGTCTTCTCTGCTTGTTCGACATCTGCGCTTGGGCGTTCTGTGTGGGTAGTTCTAACTCTTTCTAAATGGAAAATATGAGTATGATTTAATGTTTTTTTTCTGCCATTGGGTAGTTGAATTTCCGTGTTAGGTCAGATAATAAAGTAAAACAAATGTATACACTTAACATGGCTTACTACTTTCTCTTCAGTTGCCATTTCAACAGGAATTGCAGTCAGGAAATGACTAGTTGTGCTTCCAAAGGGTTTGTCAACTTGCATGCATCGCAATGGTCCATCAATGTAGATTATGCATTTTAGCTTGTGCTTTTTTGTGTAACAAATAATAAAATAACATACATCTGTGAGGTAAAACACAGATGACGCATACTGTTTTCCAAGTATCATGCAAATCCCTCTCATTAATTTGAGTACATAGATTTGGGAATTTTGGGAATCATCAAATGGAATTTGTTCTGTTTGGAAGGCAGTAAGTTAAACCTACATTCCACAAGATTCTTTTCACACAGCCGTTATGAGCCAATACAGTTTATCAGAACCGGGAGGGGAGCTGCAGCTGAAGTAATAATATATATTTACCAATCACGGATAATAAAAATATACAAAGTGTACTGTATAAAATTTACTGTAAAGTACTTGTATCCTATCACAGTATTAATAAAATAGTTCTTCACACATGTTATAGTAGGATGTATTTTAAAATGTTTATTCAAACATTTGGATAAATGACAGAAAATTCTGCTCCCATATTTCCCCAAAACACACACCAGGCTGTCCTCATGTCTTCCCTTCTCTACCATCAGTCATTTAAATCATACATCCTAGTTGCATAATTATAGTTTTAATTATCCATTTAGAATTATTTTCTGACAAATGTTGAGCCGTAGCCTACTATTGTTTTTAGAATATCATAGCAGCTTTTCTATTAGCCATGGAAAACTACTTTTATTGCTTTGAGACACATTTCCACTGAATGTAAAATGAGTCCAAACAAAAACAAAGACTTGTTGACCAACAGTATTCATTTTATTATTTATTAAATTTATTTTGTTTCTTGTGAACCCGCCCCCCCCAATTTTCCTCCCTTCCCAATTCCCCCTATAATCCTGCATTGTCGGCAGCTCCGCAACTCCTTGTACAGATATGTGGGATGACGAGGGGAACGCACATAGTTCATCCAACCACAGATAATCTGACTTACCTAACCCATATCCTGGGCAGCGCTATGCCAATTCGTGCTGCCTCATGCAGGAGGCCCGGGGAAAGTCAGAAAACCCATGGTCAGACTTGAACCCATGACCATCGACCACAGTGTTTATATTGTAATCCATGAAACAAAGTTAATTCCAGCAATGGTGATGAAGGAAAACTTGAGGAGACTGAGGTTGTAAAAGAGAAATTAAGTGGTTCAAAAACAGTATGCCCATGTGTCCTCCCAATCATTTCCCATAGCCAGGTCTTGTTTCCTGTCTGATTTATACTGCAGGTGCCCAAATGGGTGTGTCCTGTTAGCCACAATTAACCAATTAACTTTACAAACCCTAATTTACCACAATAAACAAGTGAATGATAAACTGGCTCCGACACACTGGCCCCTAATTGCTTTCAGCATCGCTAAACAACTCTGTCATCTCTGTGAAAGTTGAACCATAATGAGGTATGATAATATCATTAGTTATGCAATACATTTTTATACATGCACACATCCATGATCAAGTCTCTTTGGTTGGTGTGTGACTTCCGTTCAGGCATTCTTATCAGTTTAGTTGTGTGGGTGTCAGTGATGGAGTCAGTGTAGTTGTTAATGAAGTCATAATTACTTGGTCTTATAATGCGTTGCAACACAAAAATGGCAGCAAAGAGGCACGTCCACTTTAACACAGTGTTATGCACAATGGTTAAAAACATGGGGCGCAGATGGCTCAGTGGTTAGGGAGTCAGAGTTGTAGTCAGAAGGCTGCCAGTTCAATTCCCGACTGAGTCAAATGTTGTTTTTGTCCTTGGGCAAGGCACTTCACCCTAATTGCTCCCAGGTCGTTGCTGTAAATAAGAAATTGTTCTCAGTCAACTTACCTGGTTAAATTAAAGGTTAAAAAAATACTGTTTATAAAGCTTTATTTCTCCATCATTGCTTACTGAAGCAAACAGAGTGATCGCTGGTGTTGGTCTTTACCTAGTGCTTGAAGTGGGGAAAAATAGGTGTCAGTACTCCCCTTATTACGTCTGCTCCTGGCCTTCATTTAGTTGAGGTTAAGTAGTTGACACATTAATTTCTGTTGAGTCACGCAAACAAGCTCTTTTGCCCAGTGGTGGAGTGGTTTCTGGATAAGTGGGTATGCTTTTGTACCCCCCATCCCAGGAACAAAGTGAAGGCGCCCTTTATAAATGTAATCCCTGCTCTGACAAGGTAAATAACATTATTCTGTCCTTGAGCAAGGCAGTTAACTCAAAATGCTCCAAGGGTGCTCATTATGGCAGCAGCACACACATTCAAAGTATTGTTTTCAAATGAAAACTAATTTGAACGTGAATATAAATGCTGCTATTATTATATCCAACACAATTCCAATCAAAACATTCATTATAAAAAATCCGAAGCAGCCAACTATTGCTATTATGCAACCCATGAAACTCCACCCTATAGCATGTATCCTACCTGGCTGATGTTTGATCCAGTGGAGGACCAAGGGTTCTGATGGTCAATTGTAGGTTTCTCACTCAATGTTTTACACTATCCTAAAAATAACCCTGGAGTGAACAAAGTACAATATAGCCTGATGTACTATCATTCCCAATTTCCCTAAATAAATTGCCATAATCTCTTTAGCATGAGGCATAATTCGACATGCTGCAGTCATCAAAATGTCACTAGCAAGTATGGTTTTCACAATAGCTCTAATCTAACATACTAGTCAGACAACACAAATCTAATACATTAATGGTCAACAACATTACTATTCATAATAGGCCTATTCATTATATTTAGCTGACAGCCTGTACCTAACAAATGGTTTGTTTGGCTTTGGCTAAAGAAAAGTTAAATGTGATCTGATTGTGGTTTGTCTAGTTAGTGAGTAGACACTACCTCTGTGTGCTGATTCAATGGGATGGAGTTGACAGAATCTGTTTTTAGTAAAGTAGTAATCTCGTTCCCAGATACTTCTGCTCAATTCACTCTCACTCTGTCTCAGCTGATGGTCGGCACGTTCATTATTTTATCAGTGAAACCGCTCTCTTGAAGCGATTCAAATGTATGTTGAGCATTTCCATCTCATGTTTAATTCGCGCATATCCCTAACATATTATATACAGCTGAGCTCCGCTTAAAATGTGAGTAAAAATTTAGCAATGTAGTAAACTAAGTGATACATCATATAGCTCCACTTAACTACTCTGATACATCTCTTTTGAATTTGCGGGGAGTCAATTTGTGTCAGTCAGTGCACCCTGGGTAGTGGAGTTTAGGGGCTCCCAGAAAAAGGTGGTTTGATAGTGGTTAATGTCCAGTCTAATTAAGAGCTAAACTTCATTACCCAGGGTACACTAAGTGATTGTTATACCAAAGATATGGAAGGCTATCCAAGAAACGGACCTGTACATGAAATTATAGTCATTGGAAAATAAATCGTAAACCAAATACGGTGAGTACCGGCCCACTTCAAGCACAGTCTTTACACCTACACTGCGTACAAGACCTCTGAAGTGTGCCTTAAGCTCAGTGATTCGCCCCATAAGCCATGAGTTGCATTGAGCAGTAGAATCTACTATAAGAACTCAGTTTCTGATGTTAAAGACTTTGCTTAATGTTCTGCTTTGAGCACTGCTACATCATTGGCAGATACTCACGAGTCCATCTTTTCCAGAGCAGGTCTGCCAGATACTGAGCTTGATTCCATTTCCGACGAGCATACACATCCTCTTTCAGACCCAGCGATAGGATTGGTATTCATTTAAGCTGGATAAGGTGGTTCGGTGTTAGCGGCTCCAAATCGTTAAGGTCATTTAAGACAGAGGTGACAGGACAATCGTTAAGAATAGCCTCTACCTCACATAGTGCTATTTGCTGGGCCTCATCATCAAGTTGTTTTATCAGTACTGATTGAAGAACACTCTTTATTTGTCGGATGAGCCTTTCTCACGCACCACCATGACATGCAACATGAGGAGGGTTTAATCTCCACTCCACATTTTACCACAAAATGACCTTTTTCAATCCGGATTTATCATCTTACTAGCTTCCTCTAGCTCATGTTTAGTGCCTATGAAATTTGTCCCATTGTCTGACCTGAATTATTCCACCTGTATTCTTCTACCATTGAATCACCGAAGGGCACTGATGCATGAGTCGATGTCAAGAAAATGAGCCATCTCAAGATGAATGGCTCTGCTGGATGAACACGTACAGTAAATATCACTCCATACCTTTCATAGTACGACAATCTCCCTTTTGAAACCTCTATTGGCCCAAAGTAATCAACACCAATGTGACTAAAGGGTGGCAGGTCTGGAGTGACTATACATCGGAACATCAACCATTTTCTGCTCCCCTACTTTTCCATGCTTTTGTTGACAGGCCAGGTATCCACGAATGATGGTTCTCAGTGAGGAGTTGGCATACAGAACCCAGAATTTTTTTTTTCATTTAACCTTTATTTAACCAGGTTAGTTGACTAAGAACAATTTCTTATTTACAGCAACGACCTGGGAGCAATTAGGGTAAAGTGTCTTGCCCAAGGACACAACGACATTTGGCTCAGTCGGGAATCGAACTGGCAACCTTCTGACTACAAGTTTGACTCCCTACCCACTGAGCCATCTGCGCCCCGAATCTTTGCTGCAGCCTTGACAGTGTGTGATTCCTCCCACTGTGGCCTACCAGCTCACAACATGACGAAGGGTTCACTTTGAAATATGACTGTCTGGGGAGAATGACTGGGTGTTTTGTACCCTGAGAATACCATTCACCAAGGTTGGGTCTAGTCTGTAAAGGGGGCTGGTTTGTTTAAATGTTTAGGGTTTATTGTCAAAATGTACAAGACTGTCGGCTGCTTGCAATTGAACTAAAGCAATTGAAATAGCACAACACAACAAATAATTAATTATTTAAATAACTAATAATTAATTAATGGTATTATAGTGCTTTTTCAATGACCCAAAGCACTTTACTTAGTAATGGGGGGAAGCCCAACTCATTCACCACCAATGTGTAGCACCTACTTCCATACAGTCACACACATGGACACACAGACAACGCACACACCTACATCCATACACAGTCACATACATGGACACACAGACAACGCAAAACGCACAGACCTACTTCCATACACAGTCACACACATGGACACACAGACAACGCACACACCTACTTCCATACACAGTTACACACATGGCCACACAGACAACGCACACACCTACTTCCATACACAGTCACATACATGGACACACAGACAACGCACAAAGCACAGACCTACTTCCATACACAGTCACACACACACACAGAATCTCATTCACTTCGGTGATACACGGCAGCCATTTTGCGCATGAATGCTCACCGCACATCAGCTATCAAGTGGAGAAGTGAGTAGTTATATATGCCAATTAGGAATGTGGGGGATTATGAGGTGGCCATGACTGAAGTGAGGCCTGGTTGGGAATTTTTCCATGACACTGGGGTTAACACCCCTACTCTTATGAATAGTGCCATGGGATCTTTAGTGACCACAGAGAGTCAGGACATTTACAAATCACTCCTTTGTTTTTATTTGCATTATTCATACTGTCATAACTTTTTCGGAATTGGGGTTGTAGAACAATAGAGCAATTACGAATATCAAGTACAATCAAAAGGTTAGGAAGACGATGAGATCGGCATTAAAATGAAAATGGCATTAACATAAAAAATGAATATGTTAATATGTATGTATGCTGTGTTTCCATAGTCAGTATCATCCATTAATTTATAGTGTGGAAACAGCAGATAATTATGGACTCATGTTAACAAGACTCTTTCCTAATTATGGCATATATAACTACTCACCTCTCCACCAGATAGCTGATGTGTGGTGAGTGTTCATATATAACTACTCACCTCTCCACCTGATAGCTGATGTGTGGTGAGTGTTCATATATAACTACTCACCTCTCCACCAGATAGCTGATGTGTGGTGAGTGTTCATATATAACTACTCACCTCTTCACCTGATAGCTGATGTGTGGTGAGTGTTCATACATAACTACTCACCTCTTCACCTAATAGCTGATGTGTGGTGAGTGTTCATATATAACTACTCCCCTCTCCACCTGATAGCTGATGTGTGGTGAGTGTTCATATATAACTACTCCACCTGATAGCTGATGTGTGGTGAGTGTTCATATATAACTACTCACCTCTCCACCTGATAGCTGATGTGTGGTGAGTGTTCATATATAACTACTCACCTCTCCACCTGATAGCTGATGTGTGGTGAGTGTTCTTATATAACTACTCGCCTCTTCACCTGATAGCTGATGTGTGGTGAGTGTTCATATATATGTCTAGTGAGTGCTTCTTAAAGGTTTACAAACTTTTTTTAAATCAATAAACAGTAACTTATATTGTATATAATCGATATGTGTGCAACAATAAACAGTTAATATATAGCATTAATAATGATTAATAATATAATTTTATTGTTTGTTAATTGTATAAAACTATTTGTTAATAGTGAAATAACCATTTACTAAACATTAATTAACTATCAATTTACCATTTATAAATTATGTTTATTATAAAGTGGTACCTTTAAACGGGTAGTCAGCAGCCGCCACTTATCTCAGGGGTGGGATTCACGTCAGGAATGGGATTCACGTCAGGGCAGTCTAGTCCCTTTGTAGATTTAAGAGGCTCATACCAGGACTGTAACCCCCAAACCTGGGGCTTTACCACTAAGCCAAATTCCCAGAAGAGACAAAATGTTATTTACTAGCAATGAGTTCCTCATGAATAAATACTTAATGGTGGAACCAGCTTCCACTGAAGTCTAGAACAGCAGAGTCTCTACTTATCTACAGGGAACATTTGAAAACCTTCCTCTTCAATTAGTATTTAGACTTACAATATGTACAGTGCCTTGCGAAAGTATTCGGCCCCCTTGAACATTTCGACCTTTTGCCACATTTCAGGCTTCAAACCTAAAGATATAAAACTGTAATTTTTTGTGAAGAAGCAAAAATAAGTGGGACACAATCATGAAGTGGAACGAAATTTATTGGATATTTCAAAAAAAAAAACGAATAAAAAAGTGACAAATTGGGCGAGCAAAATTATTTGGCCCCCTTAAGTTAATACTTTGTAGCACCACCTTTTGCTGCGATTACAGCTGTAAGTCGATTGGGGTATGTCTCTATCAGTTTTGCACATCAAGAGACTGAAATTTTTGCCCATTCCTCCTTGCAAAACAGCTCAAGCTCAGTGAGGTTGGATGGAGAGCGTTTGTGAACAGCAGTTTTCAGTTCTTTCCACAGATTCTCGATTGGATTCAGGTCTGGACTTTGACTTGGCCACTCTAACACCTGGATATGTTTATTTGTGAAACATTCCATTGAAGATTTTGCTTTATGGTTTGGATCATTGTCTTGTTGGAAGACAAATCTCTGTCCCAGTCTCAGGTCTTTTACAGGTCATTCTTCCAGAATGGTCCTGTATTTGGCTCCATCCATCTTCCATCAATTTTAGCCATCTTCCCTGTCCCTGCTGAAGAGAAGCAGGCCCAAACCATGATGCTGCCAACACCATGTTTGACAGTGGGGATGGTGTGTTCAGGGTGATGAGCTGTGTTGCTTTTACGCTAAACACAACATTTTGCATTGTTGCCAAAAAGTTCCATTTTGGTTTCATCTGACCAGAGCACCTTCTTCCACATGTTTGGTGTGTCTCCCAGGTGGCTTGTGGCAATCTTTAAACAACACTTTTTATGGATATCTTTCAGAAATAGTTTTCTTCTTGCCACTTTTCCATAAAGGCCAGATTTGTGCAGTATACGACTGATTGTTGTCCTATGGACAGACTCGCCCACCTCAGCTGTAGATCTCTGCAGTTCATCCAGAGTGATCATGGGCCTCTTGGCTGCATCTCTGATCAGTCTTCTCCTTGTTTGAGCTGAAAGTTTAGAGGGACGGCCGGGTCTTGGTAGATTTGCAGTGGTCTGATACTCCTTCCATTTCAATAAATAAATAAATTAAAGCTTGGAAATTTTTCTGTATCCAAATCCGGCTTTAAACTTCTCCACAACTGTATCTCGGACCTGCCTGGTGTGTTCCTTGTTCTTCATGATGCTCTCTGTGCTTTCAATGGACCTTTGAGACTATCACAGAGCCGGTGCATTTATACAGAGACTTGATTACACACAGG
Organism: Umbra pygmaea; assembly: GCA_016801145.1. Taxonomy (NCBI): domain Eukaryota; kingdom Metazoa; phylum Chordata; class Actinopteri; order Esociformes; family Umbridae; genus Umbra; species Umbra pygmaea. The sequence continues at coordinate 2,413 of JACXGM010035830.1, read as the reverse complement.
TGGATTCTATTTATCATCATTAGTCATTTAGGTCAACATTGGGTCATTCAGAGATCCTCACTGAACTTCTGGAGTGAGTTTGCTGCACTGAAAGTAAAGGGGCTGAATAATAATGCTCGGGCCAATTCGTCAGTTTTTTATTTGTTAAATAAGTTTGAAATATCCAATACATTTCGTTCCACTTCATGATTGTGTCCCATTTGTTGTTGCTTCTTCACAAAAAATACAGTTTTATATCTTTATGTTTGAAGCCTGAAATGTGGCAAAAGGTCGAAATGTTCAAGGGGGCCGAATAATTTTGCAAGGCACTGTAGTTTGTGGCCGCTAGGGGTCTCTCATTCAAAACAATAGCAAAAGATGTACTTGGATGACGTCTGGAAGTAGCGTGGGATCATGGGTTTTGTTATCGTCCCCAATGAAAACCTTCCAATCCAGCATCTCCGGCAGAAAAAATGTTCACTGACAAAGTAATGTATTGTTAAAAATATTATAACTTTATTCACGTTATGTTTGGCGGTTCCCTGGAACTTAGAGCAACTAGAGCAGTCAAAGGATATATGACGCCATTGACGGAAGACAAAATGAAACATCCCGTGTCTTCGAATTAGATTACAAATTTCTCTGGGTTTGAAAGTTGGTGGAAACATTTAGGATAATGTAAGTACACAACTAAGAAATCCAGTAGGTTATTTCCTGCCCCAGTTGTGACTATCTAATTTAGCATTTCATCTAGCATATTAGAACCAAATGTGCTAAACCGTGGTTGGAGAGGGAACCTGCAGGATGTTAGATCTCCTGGAACAGGGTTGGGGAGCCCTGATCCATAGTATTTGTACGTGGCCTACTACATCGTACGTACTTAACCAGTTTTTCAGGATGTGTATATTGTGTAATAGTGTGAGTTATCCCCAGGTTGACCTATGTAGTGGTGGATCAACTGGTGGTGCTACATAGTTGAAAACATGTGGTTTTAGAACTGGCAATACTGTTGAATTATTTGTTGACTTTATGAACCACTTCCAACCTCTCCCTGCATTGAGAATATGCGCTCCTTTGTTAATTTGGATGATTCATTTATATTCCATGAGACATCTCCAACAATCTTAAGGGGCTGAGGGTCAAATCTGTGTTCACAGTGCTGCAGCTAAAAAGAAAATTGAAAGTCTCTGAATCCTAATCTGGTTTCATGGATTATTCAAAGATTCATCTAGTATTTCTTGCCACAGGCTTATTCTGCATAGCCTATTCTGCAGACCAAACAATGCTATCTGCCCTCTTTCCAGGTGCTCCATACCTCCAGGACTTTGATATGTCATTGTTGACTCCTCCCACTAGGGTCACATGCTGTTCCAAAAAGTCTCCACCAACAAGCACTGGGGAATTTGTTAAACTCATGTCAATTATGACCAGGACATCATATTACAGTTAATTTGTATGTGTTATGGCAGCTGGCCATTTGTTCCTTACAGAGGAATAAGCCTGGCGCACACCATCTGTAAACCACTTCCAAACTAACTACTAAATATTATTTTGCATTATACTGCCCTCAGTTAATCGCCCTTCATAGATGTACTGGCTGTAATGACACATCAACTATAAATCCATGAACCTTACGTACTTGCTTTCCATTATCTTAAATGCCCACCACTCATTGTACTGTATATCATTGTAGGTGTCAAGCATGTGTAGAATTTGTGTAGTTTGTATCCCTATATGCATTCTACTTCATGCTGAACAATTAAAACATGTAAAATATATGTGTAAATATAGATTGTAGGTGATTCTATACAGATTTTTCTATATTATAGAGTGAATGATTTAGGTAAAGACAACAAGCCTTGGTTTAGGAGACATTTATTTTTTAGTCATTTAGCAGACACTCTTATCCAGAACAACTTACAGTAAGTACAGGGACATCCCCCTGGAGCAACTTAGAGTAAAGTGCCTTGCTCAAGGACACAGTGACATTTGGCACAGTCGGGGTCTGTAATTGAATCGACAACCTTCTGACTACAAGTCTGACACCCTAACCACTAAACCCTCTTTGAAAAATCAATGAGAGCAACAAAACCTATAAAATTCACAAGAGAATAAAGCCTTATCCCTCCCTAGTGTTGTGAGGCTCTACAGTAGCTCTGTGATAAACAGTCTGTACATGTAAACAATAAGATCGTATAATATAATGAGTACGTCAAGTTACACCAATATTCTATCAATCAGTACTGTTTCTGAATATGTGGATGTTGCAGTTAAATTATCCTTCTGACTATTTACCTCTAAATATTATAAATCTATATACATGGACATGTGCAGTTAAATTATCCTTCTGACTATTTACCTCTAAATATTATAAATCTATATACATGGACATGTGCAGTTAATTTATCCTTCTGACTATTTACCTCTAAATATT
>JACXGM010035829.1:0-11563 GCA_016801145.1 Umbra pygmaea | reverse complement strand
CTCATTTAAATATTCATGAGCATACCATATATGGAGGAAACCTATCGTTTCATTCAGTGGCATTTTAACAGGGTTGCAGTAGGGTGCATAGAACAGCACCAGGGCCATTTTTAGTAAAACCAAGTTACAGACCCTATTCAGAGATATTAATAAACAGTGTGAAATAGCCTATATAGTCATTCTATCACCCCTTTAATGTACCCATTGAATGGATCACCTTAATCATTATCAGAAAAATTGCCCCCGCTGAACATTTTTTCAGGAGCCGCCACTGCTTGGAAGGCTAGTGATGAAATCCAGTCACACGGCCTTCACGAGGCAGACAAAAGCCCCATAAACAGCAGTCAGACAACGAAGTGAGCTGCACCTCTATTCAGAACCGAGGTCTTCCAGCGTGGCCCAAGGCAAATTCGTTAGGGGCCTGACACCCTAGCTTACTACAATGTGTAGTAAAGGACAGTCTGTGCAGATGAATAAACAAGGTGGCTTACTGATCTGGCTAAGCACAAGCAGGCCATGGCATCTGGAGAATTCTCCTAAGGCCATTACATCAGCTTTTCACTTACTGTAGCTGCTATTACTATTCATAGTGCTAGACTAGAGTCAACACCAGGCAGTGCAGCTCCAATCTCTGCATTTCAGGCACTACTTCCTGCTCTTTCCAAAATATATTAACCTGATCAACAAAGTTGGTGTACTTTTACAAAATAAAAAAACAGTAACCTGATCAACAAAGTTAGTGTGCTTTTACCAAATAAAAAACAGTAACCTGATCAACAAAGTTAGTGTGCTTTTACCAAATAAAAAAACAGTAACCTGATCAACAAAGTTAGTGTGCTTTTACCAAATAAAAAAACAGTAACCTGATCAACAAAGTTAGTGTGCTTTTACCAAATAAAAAAACAGTAACCTGATCAACAAAGTTAGTGTGCTTTTACCAAATAAAAAACAGTAACCTGATCAACAAAGTTAGTGTGCTTTTACAAAATAAAAAAACAGTAACCTGATCAACAAAGTTAGTGTGCTTTTACCAAATAAAAAAAAACAGTAACCTGATCAACAAAGTTAGTGTGCTTTCACCAAATAAACTGTTTTCCAAAAGCAAAGCTACAGACTTTAGTTCTAACAGTTAATGCATTGAGGCATGAGCTCCAGTTCAGCAAAACGCCGTAAAACGAATCAATCAGGCATTTTGGCCCTAAAAACATAAACATAAACTCTGTTGGTTAAAGGCAAAGAACGGATTCCTTTGGCCAATCCAGCACATCAGGCTCTTTATGGAGTCTGATGAGAGCACAGAACCGTACCTGAAAGAGAACAGCCATCAAAGGCTTTCAGTCTACCTCTGGTCTGGTAAGGACGTTTAAAAGGGACTACTCATCAAGACTTAACCACACACGTTGCACCCAAATGCAAATCTAGCCAAGGCTACACGAACACTATAAAGCCCTACACAAATGGGCACATTTAATAACAACTATGTGAGTAGTGGGGGTAGTGTGGACTGAAGAATGTCCTGCATTTCAAGCACAGTTAAATGTGTGTTTGGTGAATCCTAGTCTTTGAGAGCACCTTCATGTAAAAAACATCTTAAGTTTAAAAAAGCTTGTTTTACTTTTGCATTCTGTAGTTTTATGGAGTCTTTAGTAATGTGTCGTATGAACTACAGTAGGTCACTAGCAGCTTTTACGGTACTGAGCTCTATATCTTGAATATGAAAGGCCATGATGAATGTGATTTTTGGGGTGAGACCGACTCTTAGTTGTATATTTACTGAGAACCAGGTGAGACAGAAAATGAAACATGCATGCCAATCCAGATAACATTGAAAGTTATGCATTCCTGCTGCTCATTTTAACACGGGGATCCAGATGCTGTGGAGAAGCAAATAGAAAATGCTTTGGAATGAGTTATATCATGTGTAAACTAATTTAAAGTATTTTCCAACAACTGAACAAAGATGTCACAATGGGAAATAGAGGTGACTAACCGCCTGAACCCAAACCGCTGAGGGTTTTAAGTACATTTTGCTAGAAAGCACTAATGAAGGTTAACAATATGCAGAGGGGAGTACAAATCACTAAACATTCCCCCTGCTGAGGTCTGGTAAAAGTTAATATATTCCCTGATGAAGATGTGACATTTTGAAATTATGCTAAATCCTTTGAGCATCACATTTTCCCCCAATTTCTACTGTGAAGCAAGCTAAGTCAACACAAAAAGGTACAGACACACGCACACTAAAGTGAGGTAAGGCAAGTAAACTCAATCAATAAATACATTAAGTTTATATAACAGAATAGGTTGTCACTGTTATGCTGTCAGACACTCCAGTTCATTGTGTGTTGCTGAGCAGAACATTCCAGAACAATTTATTTTTCCAGACACCGCTGGGCCATCTCTTAAGGGCTCAGATAGGTATTCAGGGTTAAATGACAACAGATTCCAGGCCAGAATAATGTAATCAGTATTCATTATATCAGTGACAAGAGGAGAATTCATCCTTAGCCTCCTCTGTCATTCCAACTTGCCTCTGGGGACTCACTGAAGGTTAATTTATGTAAATCTCCCATCCACTCATCTCAATTCCATTAAACTAAACTAATGAATCTTTGGTTTATCGTCTAATCAGCTTTCTACTGTCAAAGGCCCACACCAGTTCACCAAAAACACTGTTGCAATGGGTGAAGCTTGACAGAGCTCAGACATAGCATTAGTTACCGATTAGGCCATATCTAATCCTATATATACCAGTGTGTTTGTGTCAGAACAACCTTTTAAGCAGCAGTCATTAAGGAGCTGTTTTTTGATTCTGTCTGTTAGTTAATGGCATACACTTGGTGTCTGAAGTAATGTCTGATAATAAGAAGATGACCACCAGACATGTTTGTGATCTCTAGGATCAGGGTTTCTTATCCATTGTAATCTTTCTACATGGTGTTCTGTGTAGCTGAATTCATAGAGCTCGCTACATACAACAACATGATTGTGTTACATTTGTGCAATGCTCTACACATTGAGCTTTTGAAACAAAATGAAAGGCCGCATTTTATAGCAATGTATGAAAAATAGGAAATGTTATTTAATTAAATTAACCCCGCCCCCTACACAGTTATGTGCGTATCCAACAGCAAATATGTATATTTTTGTAACACCATTTCCTTGTTTGACTTCTCAGAATTGAATCACTACTGTTTGTTTCAAGTCTATTTAGCGTATCTCCGGCTGTCATTAATCCACATGGACGAACCACTACTCAATATTTGCATTGGCATTATTTTATCAGCGGAACCCCATCTTTCCAATCATATTGGTACCATGTTGGTATTGTGCAGGATGATGTCCTACATCATTGAAGAGTTGCTATGTTGTTATTTTCACTTCCTACTTCCGGTCTGTAATGTGTTTAGTAAAAAAGGCGAAAGTCAAAAAACATGACCAACTTTGAGGCGCGATAGCTCCGGCTCTCATAAAGCACTAATTCTTTTCATCTGATCGTCTTCTTTCCAACGGTACAAAGCTTTAGTTGCTAGCATGTACGGTTCATGAGATAAATGCAATAACATCTCGCTTGACACTCTAGAGCGTTGGGAGACTGTGGAGGGTTTTAAAACGGATCAAAGGACCAGGCGGGGTGCATCTGGCCCGCGGGTCGTAGTTTGCCCACTCCTGCACTAAGGTAAAGCAGTGGTTGTTGTATCAACAACTGATTTTTGTGTTTTGTTTTTTTTACCCAGATTGCCGCTGATATGCTTTTTCAAGTGCATTTGAAGGTCTCAGTCTATTTAATTCAACAAGCAAGTAGTACTACCTGTAATCTAAGTAAACATTGAGAACAATTGACAAAGTCAAAAGACATCAAATGACATCAAAATCTTGCCTGGACCTCTCCACCATACAGATGACTCTTATAGAGTGCAGTCATACTTATTTAATAATGATATCAAAGCACAGAGCAATTAAACTTCCCTACAGGCAGAGCTAGAGCCTAAGAACATGTCCCATATCAATACAACATGCTATATGTCAGCATTATGCTCGACAGATGCTGTTATGGAAATGACTCTGAGGAGAACTACGCTGTCAGTTTAATTGTCAGTGAAGCCATTGCCAGTCTGTTTCAGATGGTTTGCAGCTAATGCCAAACCGCCTCTCTGGTCCCATTGGCACGTTAATGTGAGAGGAAACAGAGATGGGCAGGAGAGTCAAACCCCTCAGAGCCCAGCTGGCTTGGATGGGCTTTCACAGTGGCAGGCTATGGCACTCGAAGTTTTCTTAACATTTGAGATGTCCATTATCTGAAGGATTAACTGAGGACTTTCTCAGCTGGGGAGACTGAGTCAAAAACACCCCACGTCTTGTCATTCTAATCTGTGAGACTGATCTGGAGTTACCAATTTCAGGTGGAGGGCAGCAGCAAATGTATGTAGTCCCTTTGGCAGGCGGTGTGTAATTAATAATGAACAGTGTGAAATAGCAGCCAGAGGAACTGAGGCATGGTGGTATATTCTAGTCCTGTGACAGACAGTATTTAAGGCAAAGTTGTATGTCGGAATCCAAGAACTACATTGACTCAGGAAACACCACCCTGATTTAGGCTGACATGGACCAGGCTTAGTTGGCTCAGAAAATACCACCCTGACTTAGACTGAGATGGACCAGGCTTAGTTGGCTCAGAAAATACCACCCTGACTTAGACTGAGATGGACCAGGCTTAGTTGGCTCAGAAAATACCACCCTGACTTAGACTGAGATGGACCAGGCTTTGTTGGCTCGGGAAATACCAACCTGATCTGGACCAGGCTTAGTTGACTCAGGAAATACCACCGAAAATATATACTCAACTGGACCAGGCTTAGTTGGCTCAGGAAATACCACCGAAAATATATACTCAACTGGACCAGGCTTTGTTGGCTCAGGAAACACCACCCTGACTTAGACTGAGATATACTAGGCTTAGTTGGCTCAGAAAAATCCACCCTGATCTGGACCAGGCTTAGTTGGCTCAGGAAACATCACCCTGTCTTAGCCTGTGCAGGGTTAGTTGAACAGTGAATCCTTTAGATAGGGCTGTGGAGCAACAACAAGCTCATTCTAAATGGTAAAGGTTTGACTTTTTTAAATGGTAAGGGGTAAAAAATTCAGAAATTGGTCTTGCGAGGTCCAGACATAAACACTTTTTTAATGTTCTATTGTCTGCCTTGGCCCATTCAGTGGTATTGCTTTCTAAAATACTATAACAGAGAGTGCAGGAGGCCAAAGAGAAACAGAAGCTGTGACAGTGTTTTTATTATGCACCGCCAGACTCTAATTCAGAGAAATTCAATAGTCAACAGGTGCCCTGGCTGTCAGCCTTGCAAGTACAATGGAGGGTATTATTAAAGCTGCTACTAGAAAACGTACTCAAGAATAGACTGGCACTAACAGTAGACAATGTATATGAACAAAGCCATTTCAAATCAAGCCCAATAGCATTTCCATGGTTGATTCCTCTTTTATAAGACACAGTTTTTAGGGTTTTATAAAGTTTATTAAATGCATTGTTTTTCTAATCATCACAAGATATGTAACACAATATCATGTTACTATCCATCCTGGCCTTATACAGCCTCTAAGCCACTATGATGCATTGCTTTGCCTTGTTGATCCCTTATGGAACAACAGTTGTTTTTTTATTCTGTGTACTTCATAATCTATTAAAACCCAAATTACTGAAACATTTTCCTAGCTTTTATTGAAAGCTTGAAAATCAGTTTGGCTCGAGTCTATGCTGATGCCAACTCTGGATTTCCTCCCCACATCTGTGATCTTTTTTCCTCCATTGCTGGTGAATGATGATTAACATTTATTCCTATTAAAATTAATTTCCATGTAATCCATGTGTTTGAGTGGGAAGATGCCAGATGGATGGATGTGCTGTAAAGGAAACTGGCTAAGTGCACTGACTAAATCAGTGGTTTTAGCTCATTGCTCAGAAGAGAGTACATGCGCGAGTGAGCCAGTGCCTGTGCGTGGATCCATTGTGTGAGTATGTATCAGAACACAGCATGTGTACCAATGACCTAAATTGTTTTAGAGCAGGGATGGGCTCCAGTGTTCAGGAGCAGGACTTGTGTCACATTTTTCCCTCCATTATTAGCAAACACAGCTGATTAATCTAATTGCATTGTAAAGGAAAGATCATGGTTAGTTGATTATAGGAGTCTGGTGTGTTAGCTGGGCAAGAGTGGGACTCTAATTAATCAAGTCCCAGAAGACTGGAGTTGCCTATCCCTATTTGAGCAAGTAAAGAGTTAAAGAATATTAAATGCAGCAGTCAAATTGCCTTCATAGTAATCAGGGAAACAAGGGGGGGGCTTTACTTCAAGCACAATAAATATCACAGTTAATAACATGAACAATGCTGCACTATTGGTTGCATTGTTTAAAGCGATTTATACATTTTCCCAAAACTTCTACGCACCTAATTTGTCATATCCAATTCCCGTTTAAGCCTTATCTTGTCGGGAAAACCCTCAGCAAGTGCAAAATGATCAAAGAAGACTTCCTCCCAGCATGTGATACAAAACTAATTCTTATTGAAATTTACATTCAACGTCAACACTTAAAGTGGTACATCTAATGTGATTCACCCAGATATGTCTGATCAGATCACAAAAAATATTATTCTTAGATAACACCTTTATACAAACCGCCACTTGTCTTGTTATGCTATACCATATTAACAGCTTTAAAAAGTATCTGATGTAAAGCCTACTTCCCAGGGAGTTAATTAATACTTTTAAAGAGTGATTCTCTGGTGGTTGAGTTTGTGCCGAGTATGCCCCTACCTGAGTCATCAGATTTTTTGGCACGTCTTTCTCCATCTTTCTCCAATCCTCCAGCTGAAGCAATGTGTTCAGTTCTCTTTGTCCCCATGGTGAAAGTGAGTCCATGTGATTGAATTGGTCTCCATAAAAAATCAGCCCCCAGAGTGACTGAACAAGAGAGAGATATCTCTGCTTTAGTTCCAAAACCTCTCTTTCAAACTGAGAGGCTTTCTCCTTTGAAGCTATTTCAGGATGCAGTTATAAGCCCTAGGAGAAGAATAACCACATGCCTGCTTTTCATTCTCCATGAGAATTTAGGCTTTCGGCTCTAGTCCAGTAAAGAAGCAGCAGTCACTGGGGGGACTGATCCTGACAACTGTCATCTCTACAGACCAGGCAAGTTTTGCTTTATTTTGCAGCGGAAAGAGCAATATCAATAGCTTTATAATCTACAATATTAGTTCTCAATTTAGTTAAATTTCACAATCAAAATTATTCAAAGGTTTATTGTCAAAATGTACAGACTTTCAGCTGTTTTCAATGAACTAATCAAACAAAAGCATTTGAAATAGTTCAACACAACAAATGCATTAAGTGTTTTCCCCAAATCCAACTAAAACTCGTAACTTCTCAAGTCTCAAAATGATTCAACCGCCTGAATAAAATCACTCACAACATCACACAAATACAAAACAGGTGTTGTCTCAAGCACACCTGATGCAACTAAACAAACCGTATATTCCTAAACTGGAGGCCACTGCTCATGAGAAATGGGCTAAGATACCTCAGGGATGCTGCCAGAGGCTGGTGTCTGGCTATGCATCTCGTTTGCAGCAGGTCTCAACAGAAAAAGAGTGCTTTAAGTCCTAAAGATGCTTCCCGTGATTTCCCATTTGAATTTGGGGAAACCGTTTGAAGTATTCATTGTGTTGAGCTATTTTTTTTGGTTTTGTTTGATTTGTTCAATGCAAACAGCTGAAACTCTGTACCTTTTGACAATAAACCAGATTTGCAATGGGGTTTGAATAATTTGTATTGTAACTGTATTTAAGTGTTCAGAGTGCTACGTTTCACAATATCTGTATATCTGTTAGTGTTTACTTAGAGCAGTGGTTTTCATTTCTCTAACCTCTCCTGGAGGTCCCACAGCCATGCCATACAGTAGATTAGATGTATAGCAGAGCTAGCACAGCTGATTCAATATGTCAACTAATCATCAAGCCCTGCTTGAATCAGATGAGCTGGTTAAGGGCTACAACAAAATTATGAAACAGCCAGGCATCCCCCAGGAGTGGTTTGGAAATGGCTGGCATTGACACTCTGGTTTAAGGTAGGTCGGGCGCATTATCCAATCTTAATTGGTCAGAGATATGCACTCCTCCCAGACCCTGTGTACCAACAATTCTATCTGGTAAGGTGATAAAAGCAAAATAACCTCTTTGATAGAAAACATGTCTTGACCTTTGACTCTTCTGAACCTGCTTTGGAATCTATTCTGTTGAGGCAGTGAAGAATAAGGAGAGCTTTTCCCTAAAGCAAGTGTTGACATAATCTTGTGTCACACATTAAAGTGATAATGTACCTTTGGCTGACAAGAACCACAATCTCAATAATGTCTTGTTTTCACAGTAAGACTGCGCTAATGTTGCCATCAATGGAAAAGCAGGTTTTAGCAGCACAGATTATATTATATACCACAATAACAAAAAAAGTGCTAATCTAAGGTCAAAGGAGAAATCACAGTAAGAAATATTAAGACTGCCACTTTAATAGAAGGCCAACAATAAAGCAAATGGTTGAGCTACAGCAAGTAAACTCAGGGCAACAACTTCACTTCATGCGGGCCGGGAAATGGGAAATGCAAGGGCTGTAGAGGTTATGCAAGATTGGGCTCATTCAAGTGGAAATCCACTGAACACACAATGACAATGATAATTTATTCAGCAGACTTTCCACCAAAGCTTCCGGAGAAACAAAGCTCTGAGTCATTGTGGGGGGGCGAGAGACCGTTGAGATTGAATCATCTTTCTTAATGTGACCCCTAGTGCCGTCCTCCTAGCTACAAAACCACAGCGGAGAGGTAGTATATCAGGTGTGAAATGGTGATTCAGATTTGTACCTTGAACAAAGAACAGCAGCAGTTTCTTGATCATTTCAAACTTCAAAGAAGCAGCAGCAGTTTCTTGCCCATTTTGAACTTCGATAAATCAGACGGAAGCTCCAACACTCTTGGTCTATCCAGTCAAAGTGCAGAGAACCAAATTCACTTTCAGAGTGGGGTTTGGTCTCAAAGCAAAAATGTAGCATATATTCCTCCACGATATTTAAAATGATATTCAGCCTAAACAGATCATTCTAAACTGTCCTTAGGAATCAGCATGTTCTAAGCTGCCTGCACAGCATTATGTTCTACCCAGACTGGCCAAGTGAAAGAGATGTGCTACAACATCGTTGTACATGCGGTGTGACAATTTTGAGAGGTCAGAGTACCATCTGTTCACTCGAATGACACAAGATATGCATTCACAGCTGTTCGTGTTTTCCTTGTTTCTGCTAGTGAGTCTGGTTAAAGAGGGAGAAACAAATAATACTGTGAAACACATTTTATATTTACCCACCAGCTCCTCTTGAAAGGTTTATAACTCATGTCTAAAGGAAAAGCACTGAATGGAGATGAAAAATAACCTTTTGAAGGATGAGGCAGGCCATTACAGCAGTATAAATCAAGGACAATTAATCTGTTCATAAATCACAATTCATATAGCTCTATGACAGGGAACCAAGCCTGCAGATTCCTTGTAAGTACACATAATAAAAACCCTAGCCAACCTTTTGACATTAACTGAGTTGATGAACAGCAGCACCTCATGGTTCTGTAAGGTCTAATGCTGGCTGTTATGGACAATATGTTGTAGGCAATATATAGTAGTATGCAAAGGTTTAGGCACCCCTGACAATTTCCATTATTTTCATTAAATAAATAAATGGGTGTTTGGATCAGCAATTTCATTTTGATCTATCAAATAACTAACTGACACTGTAATATTTAGGTAGTGAAATGAGGTTAATTGAATTAACAGAAAATGTGCAATATGCATCAAAACAAAATTAGACAGGTGCATAAATTTGGGCACCCATGTAATTTTTTGAATTGAATACCTGTAACTACCTAGCACTGATTAATTGGAACACAATTGGTTTGGTGAGCTCATTAAGCCTTGAACTTCAAACAACTCTCAAATGACCTGTAAACAAAGATTGAAATGCTAAGATGAGTCATACCAAACCTTTCTTTTTAGTAAACTCTGTGTACACAATCAACGTTCTCAATGCTCAAGTTCATGTGTACAGCCCCTGGTGATACTTTGAGCAAAGTTTCATGTTGTGTTGAGCCTTCTTAGTGTTTTAAAAATAGCAATTTTGGTGCTATATTATTAGTGCCCCTATCCCTCCCGTTCAAACGGCAATTTGACCGAAACCAAAAACCGGCGTTTCTGTCCTAATTATGCTTTTAAACGAAGGTTTGACTGTACTTTCAACTGTACATTCAAAAAAGACTGTAGGTTGTATTTTGGGGAGAGTTATGCTTTGATAATTGTGCACACAGTGTACAGGTCCTTCTCAAGAAATTAGCATATTGTGATAAAAAGTTCAGTATTTTCCATAATGTAATGATAAAAATTAAACTTTCATATATTTTAGATTCATTTCACACCAACGGAAATATTTCAGGTCATTTATTGTTTTAATACTGATGATTTTGGCCTACAGCTCATGAAAACCCAAAATTCCTATCTCAAAGAATTAGCATATTTCATCTGACCATTAAAATAAGTGTTTGTAATACAAAAAAAAAGAAAGAGTCAACCTTCAAATAATTATGTTCAGTTATGCACTCAATACTTGGTCGAGAATCCTTTTGCAGAAATGACTGCTTCAATGCGAGCAGGTGCCAGGTCGTGCTGAAAAATGAAATCTTCATCTCCATGAAGCTTTTCAGCAGATGGAAGCATGAAATGCTCCAAAATCTCCTGATAGCTAGCTGCATTGACCTTGCCCTTGATAAAACACAGTGGACCAACACCAGCAGCTGACATGGAACCCCAGACCATCACTGACTGTGGGTACTTGACACTGGACAGGCATTTTGGCATTTCCTTCTCCCCAGTCTTCCTCCAGACTCTGGCACCTTGATTTCCGAATGACATGCAAAATTTCTTGTTGTTTTGTTGTGCTGCTTCTCTGTCAGGCGCTTCTCGGTCAGGCGCTTCTGCCGCTGTTTCTGGTTTAAAAGTGGCTTGACCTGGGGAATGCGGCACCTGTAGCCCATTTCCTGCACACGCCTGTGCACAGTGGCTCTGGATGTTTGTACTCCAGACTCAGTCCACTGCTTCCGCAGGTCATCCAAGGTCTGGAATCGGTCCTTCTCCACAATATTCCTCAGGGTCCGGTCACCTCTTGTCGTTGTGCAGCGTTTTTTTGCCACACTTTTTCCTTCCCACAGACTTCCCACTGAGGTGCCTTGATACTGCACTCAAATTTCTTTCTGTGTCTAACCCTCTTGCTTCAGGGTGTCAATGATGGCCTTCTGGACAGCAGTCAGGTCGGCAGTCTTACCCATGATTGCGGTTTTGAGTAATGAAACAGGCTGGGAGTTTTTAAAAGCCTCAGGAATCTTTTGCAGGTGTTTAGAGTTAATTAGTTGATTCAGATGATTAGGTTAATAGCTCGTTTAGAGACCCTTTTCATGATAT
>JACXGM010035828.1:0-11563 GCA_016801145.1 Umbra pygmaea | reverse complement strand
GTCACACCATGGCATCTGACCAATCAGAAGTTGCGCGGAGCATTTCAAACTTCAGTGTATTTCCGGATATTGGAAAGTGAGGTTATGTGCTACTACCCATAGATATCCATAATAAAGGCTAGATTTCTCGTCTGCGCTGCAGGCCAATGGAGGTCGACGTCCGCACCTGGCGGCCATCTTGCCACAGACAGCTCGCTTACTCATAACATTGTGTGTTAATGGTGCATGTACTTTCAAATAACCATAACTTGCTCAATTTTCTACCGATTTTAAAACGGTTTGGTTTGTTAAAAATGTCAGAGATGTAGTTGACACTGCATATTTTTTGAAAAAATTGCATATTTTATATAAAGCATCCAGAATAATAGCCACGTTAATAACATTTGTAAGAAACTAATCCGTTTGTAAATCCGTCAAGATTTCAGCGAGATTAGAGTATTTGCGATCACTCACCTTACATTAGGTACCATAGAGCCCACTAAGCTTGCCTGTGACAAGATGGCCACCGGTGATGACGTTAGAGACTCCGCCTTAAGTCATCTAGCCTTTATATGGATATCTATGCTACTACCTACTCCCAAATCAGCGCTAATAACTTCAAAATAAATAATGGTAAGTTGATGAAACTCACACATTCTATGGTTGAATAGTTGTGCAACATGATGAGGTAGGTGTTGTTTGCATAGGTTTCTTAAAAGTAGGGACATTTGTGGCATGAAAAATGGTGAAACCATACATATCACGTTATTTTCACGTAAAACATTTTTGCTCTTCAAATTATTTATGTATGGGTTATTTTCCATTATCATACTAATAAGAGCAAACCAATTTATTTGTAAACATTTTCGGTGTTATGCCAGATGGGGAAAATCTAACAAAACATGTGTGTTTTGTGACTCTGCTTTGTCATCTTCCTGTTATTTTAAAGTTTTAACACCTGTCAACACTCAATATTCATTGTACATAGACTTATTTCTACCTCAATAGACTTGCCACTAAATTCAACCTCATCTAATTTGTCCTTGTTCAGGTTATGTTTCCATAGTAACTGTCCCATCAAGTTCATTCAAGCTGGAGTGCCAGAGAAGTAAGGACACTTGTCAGCTAAGTGTTCTCAAAGTGGTCTCATTTTAATCGATTCTGAGAATGGGCAAAGCCTAACATAATTACAGTTGATTAGATAACTACTGAGGTATTTTTTTGAGGAGGAGGTCAGGAAAATGATACCCTGATGTAAGCACATAGCTAGAGATTCAAAAGTTTAAATTAACTTCTTCAACTTGAAGTTGAAATTCAAGTTGCTCATTAATCCATAGAACAGGCATGTTGACCTAATCTTGTATCTTAGACGGTTAGATTTAAATAGCACCTTAACATATGACTTCGTTCTTAGTACAGTATGTCACCACAGCACTTTATTTAAAATAGATATTAAGTAACATGACACATAACGCTTAATGAATGCCCAAGTTAGCTCATTTGGAATGTATTGCCACACCAAGGGCCAAATTGAATAAAAACCTGAGGAAAAGTTACTGGTCTATGATAAATAATAGCTTTTTTGTCAACTTTTTTAATATGAATATCATATATCAGAATAAAGGAAATGTTTCAAAAAAGTGTTTCTTTCCACCAAACTGACGTTTGTCTGTTTGATGTAATTCATTGCTTAATGATTCATGTATACATCTAAACATGAATGTGATACCATCTCCTTTGCACTGCTACAATTTTATTGTGTCAGTATATTTAAATCATTTAGCAGAAACTTATATATAACAACTTACATTAGTGATTATATGATTGTAATATACTGTAAGTGTTGACACAAATTGCAAATTTGCCCATTAGTGAATAACACATTGCCTACAGATAGGGTTTAATGACATCAAATGTCCTTTTCCTAACTAAGCCATAATGAAAATTTGGATTTTTACTTTTATAAAAGAGAATTTTGCAACTAGGCTGAGATAGTTCATTGAAGTTCAATATGTACGCTAGAATTAGTAATGTAAAATAATGTTTACTAGCTTGGTAGCTTAGCTGGTTCATTGCCATATAAGGAAATTAGGCTATACATCAGCAGATAACCTAAACTATGATAGCAAAAAAGTATCAAGTGTCAAGTCTCAACATCAGAGAGAGGAGGGATGAATTTGTGTAAATGTAGTCTTCACGCACACCAACATTTTGCCATGGGGAGATCCTTTACAGATGTGGGGAGAGAACCACACAAAATACTGTATGAATGGTGGATATACACTCACCAGCCACTTCATTAGGTACACCTTGCTAGTATCAGGTTGGACCCACTTTTGCCTTCAGAACTGACTTTATTCTTCATGACATAGATTCAACAAGGTACTGGAAACATTCCTCTGAGATTTTGGTCATATTGAAGTTATTGCATCACACCGTTGCAGCAGATTTGTCTGCTGCACATCCACAATGCAAATATTCCATTCCACCACATCCCAAAGGTACTCGATTGGATTGAGATCTGGTGACTGTGGAGGTCGTTTGAGTACAGTGAACTCTTGTCATGTTCAAGAAAACAGTTTGAGATGATGTGAGCTTTGTGACATGGCACGTTATCCTGCTGGAAGTAGCCATTAGAAGATGGGTACACTGTGGTCATAAAGGGATGGACATGGTCAGAAACAATACTCAGGTAGGCTGTGGCATTTCAACAATGCTTAAAGGGGGCCAAAGTGGGCCAAGAAAATATCCCCCACACCATTACACCACCACCGACACCCAGAATAGATGATATAAGGAAGGATGGATCCATGCTTTCATGTTGCTTAGGCCAAATTCAAATCCTTATTTCTGAATGTCGCAGCAGAAATCAACCAGTCAACATTTAAACCAGTCAACATTTTTCCAACCTTCACTTAAATCAACTTTTTTCCTCATTATTTTGGTTGGAACTACAGCAGATTGTTTCATTCATGTCTACATGCCGAAATGCATTGACCTGCTGCCACGTGATTGGCTTATTGGATATTTGCGTTAACAAGAAGTTGAACATTTAAACCTAATGAAGTGGCCCGTGAGCAAAACAGACTTTCTCAAAAAAGTTTGCAACATATATTTATAGACAGGAATATTCTACCTTAGATCCCATAATATATACATGTTTTTTGGTTATACACATGGTTAGTTTAAAATTCAGAAAAGCTGATCGATTTCATTTCAAGTACTAAAACACCATTGAATGCAATCTATTATAATGGAAAGGTATATTATATACAACACCAAAAATGGATAATTGTGGACATAGAATTTTTTTTTTTCGTTAATTCTAACAAGCCAGAGTTTTCTTTTACACAGCGCACTGTGTACGGTCTGTGATGTCTTCTGGGAAGGGTTGCCTGGGCTCAAGGTAAATCGTCGGCAACCTTCAATCATCTTGGCAGCGTATGTCAGTCTGTACACCTACTCACTGCTGAGGTGAAGGCATTTATTTGGCCATAGCTCTAGCTCATGCAAACATAATGGAGTCTGCTATTTGCCAGGGATTTCTCTTGAAATATGTGTCTGCATCTTTGCAATGTTTGTGTGTCTGAAAGGGAGAACTCTTTTACAAGTAAGCCCCCAGCACAAAGCTGCAGTATAACAACAGTGGGTGGTGAATGAAAAACATATTCAGGGCAGTGACAATAAGCAGGCCAGATTAGCAGATTTGGATTAGAAAAATTGTGGAATCAGTAACCACCTTTTTGTCTGTGAGTTTTACATGTTTCTTAGCAATTTGGTGTTTTCTGACTGTTTTAGTGAGATACGATTTTATCCAGCAACCATGCGTGTTTGAACCTGGAAAGTTATTTAAAAATAAACAGTGGCCAGTATTGGCCAGTTTGCAGTGGCGGGCCGTACATTTTACACCTAGGCCTTCAATATCTTCACAATGACATTTTAGGGCTTTTGTATATAGTGTACACAATAAAAATAGGCTACATCGTATTTCCATTAAGTTATATTTCTTAATGTTAGTATTTCAGAACTCAGAAATACCACTAATTTGTTCACCCAGATGTTTTGCAAACTAACGACATGTGTCCTTCCTCCCTGAATGTGGCTTTTAGAGGCTAGGTCCAGGGTGTTCCTCATGCCGTTTTCTACAGTTACAGTATGCACCGAATAGCCTAATAACTTGCATCCTTCGTTCTTTCCTGTACTTAAATGTGCACATTTCCTTGAGGATTCTAATATTTTTACCTATAATTTTACAAATATTAGGCTACATGAAAATAGCAATGAGAAAAACAATATCACATTTCGCTATTTGAACTCTACTGGACAACTGCTGAGGAAAATAGTTTTTTTCAATAGCTAACGCGTGGCTCCGTCTTTGGAATGATTATGCATTTTAGGCGCGTTTAAATCACTTTTCTTTCTTTTTTAAAAAGTAATAAAGACAGTTTTACAGCTTTATAAGCATGGTCTCTGAATGACGAAGTAGACTGTCGTTATCATCAATATGAAATATATGCATAGGGCTAAACATTTCCATTGAAACATTTACGTGAATCAGATTTACAACTTTGGCCATCTATGGATAATCTGTCAAGCTGATCATAACGCTCTTAAATGTGGAGGAAGTATCTACTTGGAGTATCGGGCCTTTTTCACAAGTACGAGTACTTATGGCCAGTATCCCGCCACCAAAGCTACTTCTTCACCTCCATCTGCCATTCTGCTTTAAAGTAAAAAATCTAACAATCTAAAAATTGAAAGTTTAAAGAAATCGGAAAAGGGTGTAAGCTAAGCTAGATCTTGTTCGGATGGCAAACTTTTTTTTACATTTTTTTGTTGAACTGCCACTCCTATCAGCAACAGAAACAATGCTGACATAAGGCTAAGCCTGTAGAAATAGTTTAGTTGGTCAAAGAACACACCCAACATGGTAAAGTCGAAATCTGATTGGTTAAAAATATGACAGTCAACAACATGGTTCTGATGGGCTTCAACAGCAGACGGTATTCACTCGGAATTCTGAATGCCCCAGTCTACCCGGAGACAACACAGATGTAAAAATCCTATTGGATAAAAGCTTTCATTTATATGAGCTGCGCTGAAAGCAAGGCAACTGAAAAGAGCGTATTGTAGCAATGAAATTACCTTATAGAATAATTTAAATTAACTTTGTAAAATATATATATTTTGTTAATGAAAAAATATATTCAAGAATAACATATGTTAAAAATATATTCTGACTATCTTTGGGCCTGCAGAGTAGGCTTTGCAGGCCCTGACGGCCCACCACTGCCAGTTTGCCACTTTGTTTTAACACGTGTTTGCATGTGACAAAACATATAATTGTGACAATTTTATCATTAGCCACAATAGAAAACATTTAAACACACTGTGTTTTTGCATTACAAATTTTATTTTATTTTTTAAATTGTGCATCAGATTCAAAAGAAGCAGCTGAATGTGATGTCGTGATGAATGATAGCAAAGAGATTCTAGGATGTTACATACTGTAACCCTGTTAACTCAGTTATCCATATTTAGTTTGAAGCCAGAACCATACACAGAAATCTCCATATGATATGATGGCTTATTTGCGTATGTGCCATGACTTAGTAATTGGTAAAAACATATGGAAATGGTACAAATCTACAATC
This sequence comes from Umbra pygmaea, assembly GCA_016801145.1. Classification (NCBI taxonomy): domain Eukaryota; kingdom Metazoa; phylum Chordata; class Actinopteri; order Esociformes; family Umbridae; genus Umbra; species Umbra pygmaea. The sequence goes on along the minus strand of JACXGM010035828.1, from coordinate 5,930 downwards.
TCACAGTTTGTAAACAGATGGGTGAGTCCTGGAAAATGGAAAACCATCATTCCCTTTTCAACAGATGTAAGGCCTTTAAAAAACACATCTCCTGGCGATGGATGGGTATGACATTAATGACCACGAATGAAGATATTGAATATGACTATGGGATGACAGTTAGGATGATGCTCGATCTGACTTTTAAATGATAATGTATTATAACATTCTATTCAGAAACAGAGTTTGAATTATCCTGGGAGATACAAACACTTTTGATTGCTCGGCAAAACATATCCAAACAATATTGACAATGTCTAGCACTCTACATCTAATCACCAGACTTGACACTACTATGCTACTATGAACAATATTAGAGTTAAAATTAGAGTTTTCCTAAAACACAACACACCTTTCATCTGGTCCGTGTTGTACTAAGCAATAGATCGAAATGTATTCAAGAACTGTAATTTAAACTCATGCCGTGCTCTATTGTGGGTTATTTTATGATATTAAGGATTACAATTTTCATCAGAAAAATCATAATGTAGTTAGTAAAGTTTATGATAATTTAGGCTCTAAAAATCAGGTAAAGGCTTGTGCCAAAGCATGTCACATCGACGTAGAGGTTTCTAGAACAAATGCTCAACTGTTTTTGTTGTTTGTTGCGTTCATGTGTAGGGACAATAAGAAGTATTAGGAGGAACACAAGTATAATACTTTTGACTATGCATCTCAGAACAAATTGAATGAAAATCTGTATGTTTTCTGGGTGTATTATTGCAGAGTGACACTTAAAGAAAAACAAAAACGATGATGTAACTACTTTGAACGGGGTGCCACTCACTGCATGATAACTGAACATGGACTCATGTACTAAATTATTAGCCACAAACCAGTGGAACCCTACCCTGGAAATCCAGAGTTCTCGCAAGAGCGCAATTTGAATTTGCTCAGCGAGTCACTGTGGCATTCAGTAATGATGCTAATTAACTATGCCCTTGTAGACGAGCTGCACCAATCACATCGGTGTATCTGATATAGGCGGGCCAGAGGCTAGTTAAACAGATGTCGACAGCGCTGCAACCTTGAAGTCATTAGTAAACATTGTAAGATCTCTATGGATGAACACCAGTTGTTTGAAACGGCTTTGGCCGCTACAATGAACAAGTTAGACTTGGCTTTTTGTCTAAAAGACAAACAGAAGACGGTGCTCGAATTGTTCCTTTTTAAGAAGGACGTTTTAGCTGTTTTGCCGACCGGATACGGCAGGGTTTAATCTACCAGTTAGCTCCGCTGGTAGCTGAACTTATGAGGCTTAGCCACAGGGGCTCAGCGAAAACCCACTGGTGATTGGTCGTAGTGTTATCCATTTGCGTACAGTGAGATTTTCAAATGCATGCTTGGTGCCGCCCCGAGTTGGGTCATTTTCATTACTCGATGCCAGACCCTTAATCCTTAGGATTTTGGCCTGGATATTTCCAGGCTAGTGGAACCTAACATTTGGAAGAATAAAAATTGCATCTCCTCGAAGCGCTTGACAATGATGCATCGGCCAAAATGCTCCTATTGATCCCCCGCATTATAAACTCTAATTCCACTTAATATGATGTCTTCACGGTCAACAAGATGGATTTGAAGCCTGAGAGGGTATTCAGCTTGGAGTCTAATTACTCACTATTGAGTAATAATGGAGCCTATTTAGGTCTTCATGGAAAATCTTGACCCTTTCTCTCCTTCTATCATAACCTTTTTCACCCAACTCTCGCTCTCTTTGTACATTCACACATTTGGAGGTTGCCTGAATCTGCGGCTGTATGGAGTGATTTGATGTTAACAGAAGAATGGGTCCTTGGAGCCTCAGTTGAAAAAAGCGTAACATTTTGCCAGTGGAGCTGCTTGCTCAGCACTAAGGTGCAGCACGTTTAAATGCTCTGCTTTCACCTGGAATGGCCCACAAGAGAGATGGGCGCAGGGCGAGGGGTGTTTTGACACAAGAACCTGCAGCCGTGCATCATGTTAATGAGTCACGTCATTTATTTACCCCCAAAATCTGAGTTTGTTTAGAAGTTCCACCCTGGTTTTCTGCTTTTTTTCTCTAATGATGGCTGAAGATAGCGATTTGTCTTAGAGAACGAAAAGCATACTTGTAGAGTTAATACACTGTGATATACAGGCTTGTGGCTTATTTGAAGTTTATGGAAAAATGCTTACGATAATATTTAGCACTTCACGGTTTTGGTTGTGACCAAAACCCATGGCATTAAATCAAACATTTATGGTAACATTTGGCAAAATAAACCGCAGAATATGTAAAAAAACAAATGTGTCCAGACAAAATGAGTAAGCTATCTAATTTTACCGTTTCTAAGACCTTTTTAGGGCATGTCTTGTGTCAGACCAGTAAAAGGACAGAATAAAATTGAGGGATTACACTGGAGCAGGGAAAACATTTTCCAAACTGTGATGTTACCATTTTGGGCTCAGCACAAGGAAGATGGACTGATATATATTGGGCCAGGTGGAATAGATGATTCCAGAAGGTATTTACCCATTCTAATTGGAAATGTCTGTCACACTGTAGCGGGCCTCTCTACCATGCCAACTCTGGGTAAAGTCATTATCCCTGTACCGTGATCAGCGGCAGGTCTTTTCTGGAATGTGATATGCTGGATGTCAGGCAAACCTTTATTCACACTGGCAATATATATTTAATTGCCTGGAAATCAACATTTTTATATCTTTAACAGATCAAGTGTGTTTTACTTCAGTCAACTTGTTCAATGTAATATTTGTACTCTCAACAAAACCATTTGGAATCTCTTCTGAGTTTAGCATTGATTGACTTTAGCATTTTCTTTAATTATTAGCCTGCGTACCAACATTAACTATTGGTGTATCATTGTCTTCTCCTTAGCTTAAAGTGCTTTGAGATTGCAACTCTATTCCATTGTTAAAAGTTTAGTACATTATTAGTTTTACTAGCATGAATAAGCAGAAGAACAACGGTTAGATACTCATAGTTTTATGGGGTTTCAGCTGCTAACGACCAGGTTTTAATGACATGTACCCACTAGCTCAGCCTGCTCATACCAGACGAAACTGAACAACCTGAGATCCCCAGAGCCTGTGAGCCTTCCCCTAAGCACATCTCCTCCGACACTTTAATACTCTATGGATGCCCGGGGCCTTGTCAATCGCCCACTCCCTGCTCCCTTCCTCCCGCCCCACTTCCTGACTCCCATTCCAGGGCTGTCACCATCGCCGTCTTGCCTGTCAGGGGACCTGAGTGACACGGTGCCACGGCATTGGCCGGATGATCTCTCCCCAGAGCAGCTCTGACGCCCATGCGGGATACTAAGGGGAGCCGCTGGGCACTGATGATGTCACGTCGTGACAGCCACGGCTGCCTCAGAGGCTAGGAGTGTGGGAGATGGGAGATTAGTTGCTGTGGGCAGTGGTGGGCTGTCGAGGGACGGTGCGTATGTTTGTATCAGTACCTGTGCAGCAACTTAAATGAGATCCAAACACAGATCGGAGAACATGTCAAAAGAAACTTGCTCTTACATACTGTGGATGTGTGTGAACAAAATACAGATACATTCTTGGATGTAGTAAACAGGAAATGACTGGCAAATAATCTAATGCTTATCCTGTATTTGGGAAGAACTTCTTCTAACACTCTGCCAATAATGTCAGATTGTTTTTTAAAAGCAGGTCATCAATATAGTTAAAGCAATGGAGCAGAAGCTAGCTACACCCTTTAACAAAAAGGTGCCAGACAATATTGAGTAAAAAGTCAAAAGTAATGAAACCTTCTGTCGGAGAAGCCAACTAGACAGGATTTGAGTCTCGGCAACACTAAATAAAGTCTGTAGCCAGGCCTCTCACCCAAACAGCACATTACTGTTATTGCACCTTTCTAGCAGGGAGATAGTATCAGTCACTGACTCCAGTTGGCTCGTTCACACCAGCTGTCGCTGAGGAGTTTCCGAGACAGGAGAGTGCCAAGGGACGCTTTAAATGTGCCACCGCGTTAATGCTTCTGTCCCCCTTGTGTCGCCAGCACCAGGAGCAGCTATGTGTTGTGAGAGAGTCTTGTAAGAAGGCTTTGGCATGAAACGATGTGTGAGAAGAAAGAAGGCTAGAGACATGTTTGTAGCAGTGAAGACATGAGTCTTTTCACACATAATGCTGACTCGATTTTAAATATCAGTCAGTTATACCAGGTCTTGTGAACTTCCCTTACACGGTTTTCGAAATGTAGCTGCATGCTGGTTTGAGCAAACATTTTATGCAAGAAGAATGAAAGGTCACTGAATCTTACACAATTCCATAGAATAGCTGACCATTAACCAAAAGGTTGCTAGATCAAATCCCCAAATCGGCAGGGAAAGACGTAGCTATGTCCCCAAGTGATGCAGATAATCCTAATTGAAAATGAAATATGACCAAATGTATGTGGAAGCCTGACCATCACACCCAAATCAGCTTGGAGTTGCCCCCTGTCCCCTGTCCCCCCCGTTTGCAGCTATTGCAGCCACAAAAATGTGGAGTGGGTATGTGGGAATTTGCACCATTCAACCAAAAGAGCAATTGTGAAGTCAGGCACTGCAATTGTACAAGAAAGCCCACAAATGCCATTCCAATTCATCCCAAATGTGTTCAATGTGGTTGAGGTCAGGGCTTTGTGCAGGCTCCTCCACCCCAAACTCTTTGAACCATGTCTTTATGTACCCCGCATTGTGCACAAAGGTGGAAGTACCCAATTGTCTAAAACGACTTATGTAGCATTAAGATTACTGGAACTAAGGGACCTAGCCCAAACCCTGAAAAACAGGCATTAGTAGGGGTGTCCACATACACCTACAATATATAACAAAATGTAACAGGACAGATTCACAAAAACTCGCTAACTTTGTAAAATCAAAAATAAGCTGATTAATTTCACTTAAATAAATGAAATTGAATTAAATAATTTTACCATTATTTAAACAGGCAAGATGATTAGCCCATTAAGTCTTTGTGGATAGACTTTCAACAAGGTAGATTTGGTCCTGGTACACTAATCGTATATAGAACACCTGACTTTACACAAACTCTGTGATTTCTGTTTCAAACTTCTGACGGTTTGATCGTCACTGTGTTTTCACATGCACTGGAGGAAACAGTTTCAAGTTTTGCTCAAGGTCCTTTAAGATACCCCCCCATCTCCCATCCCCCTGTACAATTAATTTTATCTTTGGGGTGAATTATCAGGAGGGAGTCTAGCAAAGCGGCATGACAGAAAAAACGTCTAGAACTCGAGGCCTGGGGTGGGAAGTAATCTGTTTGACAAGATCTCTCACATACAATTTGCCTGGCTTTCGTTCAGTTAGATGTCATCGCCACAAACCAGCATATCTACGGGTCCGAGGATAATCATGTTCCAGCCATAATGCGGACAGAATCAAATCACAACCTTGGAATAAACATTGACGGAGCAGCGCTGAGATTGAGATGGGTTTGGGAATTAATTCTAAATGATTTTTGAAAGGATATGAAAAATATATGAGAAGATGTACTGTATATGAGAAGACAAGTATTTAGCAGTGTGCCACGGTTAAATGTTTTGATTTTAAGGGGTATTGTTGAGCAAAAACATGTCAAAACCTTGAAGATTACCTGCTGAGAACAAACATGTATTTCCTAATTTCCAAGCAAAAGAAGATAATATGTTGTTAGCGAAACTGATGAATCCATTAACATATTGTCCCTGTAATGTCTGTAATAAATACTCAAAATGTCAAATAGCACAATGTTATTTATTGACCTGAAATACACTCCATAGGAACAGGTAGGTATATCCACAGGCAGAATTATCCAAACAAGCAGAGGTTAGAACGGAATAGCTGGTGTGGCTAAAGTACATCTAGGGATATCAAATGGTAGAGTAATCCAAAACAGGCATA